>ML779972.1:373352-403174 GCA_009831015.1 Picea engelmannii
ATAGTAAGGGGGATCTGAAATGGAACCTCCTCCATAGATCTAGACGGGTGGACTCTCGCCATCCATATCTTCTCGCTGCTTATCCTAACACATATTCACGTCCTGGCTTAAGTTGACATCTCATCTCCACATCTAACGGTCATTACAGACCCTACGGTCCTCCGAAAGAATCTCGTCCATTCATCGGGGTTTATCATCACGAGAATCTGGACTCTCGATCACGGGGCTCCAGAATCCTCGATCCCCGGTTTTTCGATGTGGTTAATCTCTCGACACGTAGCCTCCACCAATCGGACGACTCAGACCTACTCTGGGGTTTCCACCATGGGAAATCCCGAACTCTTGTCAACAGGAATCCTGATTTCGCGATCCCCGATGAGCCAATTCACTGATATGGTCCTTTATGTGTTATCACTTTTGGCTAAACTCCTAGACCACATGACCACTATCTAATAAGGCTGCAACATTATCTCCTGTCGGGTTTTTAGACTTTCCAATGCCGGAATGTACTTGTCCTCAGGATTCGTGATCCGTCGAATCCTGATATGCCAATATAATGTACTTCATGTCATCATGACTCCCGATTTCACGAATGTCGATATCCCGATGGCCACGTCTCTTGTTGGAATTTTCAACCTCATATTCACGAGGGCTTAACCCTCATGCATCTCTTAACAGATCCAACGGTTGTCGGGTTTTTCTGGCTAAGATCTAATGGCTCAAATTTGTCCCACCTTGTGCACTCTTCCACTACTTCATGGATGTGGAAAAATCAATGGTCCAGGTGTTCTCATGGACCGTGGGGGTCTACGATCCTGATTTCCTCGCTATTCACGAAGATAGAGGAAAAGGGGCAAGGTATGTAATGCCCTCGTTTCTTTTTTCAATCAAACGGTCGTGAATGACCATGGGTATTTCGACGGCATCTCATCTATCGATCGATTCCTATCCCTACGCTGCTACTTCGGGATTTTAAGAGGTTCATTCCTCCTCGTACAGGGTTGTTAAGACTTGCACAGCCAAGTCCTTTTTCCAGGTTCTTGGTAACCCTTTTCAAGGAGGGAGTCTCTGTGAAGAGATTTATTCCGGGGCATCCCTGGAGACAGATAAGGGTAAACAACTTCGCAAGAATGGGCTGGAAGCCTGACTTGGTTCAACTTATGCATAGTTAAATGCATTTATAAACATAACCCATACGTGGTTTTTCTGTTATAAACATATACAACTACTAGTATTGATCATAATACTACTCAGACATTCTTAAAATGAAAACATTAATCACAGTTCCGTAGCTTATGAGCATAATTATCAAAATACATATATTTCAAGGTGCAAGAGGAAAAACACTTATCAGAAATAACACCAGGGTTAAGCAACTACTGAGAGGGGTGCTCGTTTCCACCCAACCATAGGCTTAGCGACTCCCAGCGGATTTACCACTAGCCACCCCCGAGTTGAGAGCACGATGCTTTGATACTACTTCTCTGTTTGCCAGTGAACAGGAGCGACGGTTGCAATCCTTCCTCTCTACTATCACTCACTCTGCATATTTCCAGAGTTCTCCCTTCGCGTTTGCCCCTCAATCGCTTCTACCCCACGCATTATCCTCTTGTGAGGTTGCGTGTGGCGTGATTACCCTCGCACTGGCCAGTCATGATGGATCTACGGATGGGCAGTTCACCTCCCCATCCCTCATTAATTCCTGTGGATCCATCTACCTACCAGTCTGCGAGGCATTTAATTCGAGGCCAGCGAGCCGCTTTTGGTTCTCTGGGCGAGTGGAGTCCAAATACCGTATTAATTGTCGGTGGAATTTAACGCCACCTTTCCAGGTGCCTTCCACCGCCATCGTGGTCTCTTTTTCTGCACATCCCCTCTCAACAGTCCTGCAATATAAATTCATAATGTTATTCACATTTATTGACCTTTTCCACAAGGTCCATTTACATCACACATTCACATTTATGAGTTTGCCACAGTTCTTGGCCAGTCCAGTTATTTTTACAAACTGGGTGAAACAGGGTGTTACAATTCCCTCCCCCTTAAAAAGGAACATCTTCCTCGATGTTCTTATCTACTAACATGAATTGCATGTATAGAAGTAAAAAAAATCGGATATGTCTGTCTCATGGCATCCTCCATTTTCCATGTAGCCTCATCTGGGCCAAAATGTTTCCACTGCACCTTGACTTGTGCAATGGTTCTGTTCCGGAGTGGGGTTTCCTTTCTATCCAGTATGCATTGGGGTTCTAGTAGAAATTCTCCCTCCGATTCCACCTGGATCGCAGACCATTCAATTATATGATTAGCATCATGTACATATTTCTTCAATAATGAAACATGGAAAAGATTATGTGCTTTTACTGTGGGAGGAAGTGCTAGCCGATAGGCTACACGTCCCACTCTATCTAGAACCTCAAAGGGTCCACAATACCTGGGTGCCAACTTGGCACAAGCTCCCATTCTTAGGGAACTCCTTCTGGGCTTAATTCCGAGATAGACATGGTCTCCCATTTTGAACTCTCTTGGAGTTCTCTTTTGATCAGCATAAATTTTCTGTCGGTTCTGAGCGACCCTCAGATTTTGTTTTATCTGAGTCACTTGTTGTTCCATTTCTTTCAACATATCGGGTCCAAAAGAAATCATTTTTATAGGATTACTCCAGCTGACTAGGGTATTACACGGTCTACCATAGAGGACCTCGAAGGGACTCATCTTTAAGGATGCTTGGTAGCTGTTGTTGTTGGCGAATTCTACCAATGGCAGGTAGTCTTCCCATTTCCTGGGTTGATGCATTACATGCATCCTTAACATATACTCTAATATTTGATTCATTCTTTCTGTCTTTCCATTGGTTTGAGGGTGATAGGCGGTGCTGAACAACAGTTTGGTCTCCAAACCAACCATCAATGATTTCCAAAAGTTGTAAGTAAATTTTGTGTCTCTATCAGACACTATCTCTTTCGGCATACCGTGCAGTCTGAATACCTCTTTCATGAATATCTGGGTGATTTCTATCGCCTTGCTGGTTGATTTGACGGGGATGAACTGGGCGGACTTGCTCAGTTTATCCACCACCACCATAATGGCATCATTCTGTTTTGTTGAAGTTGGTAATCCAGTGATAAAATCCATGAAGATGGTTTCCCATTTCCATTCTGGGATGGGTAAAGGGTGTAATAGTCCTGCTGGGTGTCGATGTTCTGCTTTAACCTGTTGGCACTCTATGCATTGGGCCAAATATTTGGCTATGTCTTTCTTCAACCCAGGCCAATCAAATTGTTTCTGGGTGGCAGTGATCATTTTATGGTATCCTGGGTGACCAGTGTATGGTCTTTTATGTAGTTCATCCATAATGAACCTCTTCATGTCGTCACAATTTGGAATGTACAGTCTATCTCTGTAAGTAAGAAGACCTCCTTCGGTCATCTGGTAGCCTTGATATTTTTCTCCAACGGATTCTTGCTATAGGTATAGGGTCACAGTCTGAACGAAGGAATATGTTTCTTGTGCATTTCTGACTCTGTTCTTGACATCTGTCTCGCAGGTACTCACTGCTGCCAGGTGAATGATTTTCATGATTTTGCTAAGGGCATCGGCCACCCTATTTTCTTTCCCTTTGATGTGTTTGATTTCAAAATCAAATTTGCTAAGGAGGGCCATCCATCTAGCTTGTCTAGCATTGAGCTTTGGTTGGTCGAACAAATACCATAATCCACAGTCATCTGTCATAAGTACAATTTTCTTCCCAAGAGGTAATGCCTCCACTTTTTTTAAGGCATGCACTATGGCATCCAGTTCTAGATCATGAGTCACATAGTTGACCTCCTGTTCATTCAATTTTTGGGATTCATAGCAGATCACCTTTCCTTCCTGCATAAGGACTCCTCCGAGCTCTTCTTTATATGCATCTGTGCACACAAGGAAGTCAGCTTCTAGATCAGCGATTTTCAACACGGGTGCGTGGTTTAGTAGATGTTTCAAGGTTTGAAATCTTTATTCACATTGTTGTGTCCATAGGAATTTTGTCCCCTTCTTTTGGAGGGCAGTTATTGGACAACCAATCTTGGAGAATCCTTTTATAAATCTCCTATAGTATCCCACCAATCCCATAAAGGATATGATGTCTGAGACATCCTTTGGGGTAGGCCATTCCATGATAGACCTGATCTTGTCAGGATCTACTGCCACCCCTTCCTCGGACATAACATGTCCCAAGTAATGTATTTGCTTTTGAAAGAAGTCACGCTTGCTGAATTTAGCATAGAGTTGATGCTCTCTTAGCACTTGCAACACAAGTCTAAGATGCTCTTCATGTTCTTCTCTATTCTTAGAGTAGATTAATATGTCATCGATAAAAACTAGTACAAATTTATCTAAAAATTTACGGAGTACATTGTTCATTAAGAACATGAAAGTGGCAGGGGCACTGGTTAACCTGAATGGTACTACCACAAACTCATAGTGACCATACAGTGTTCGGAAAGATGTTTTATGGATGTCTTGACCCTTGATTCGGACTTGATGGTATCCTAACCTCAAGTCAATTTTGAAGAAAATAGACGCACCCCCTAACTAATCGAATAGATCATCAATCCTGGGAAAGGGGTATTTGTTCTTTATGGTTACTTTATTAAGTTGTTTGTAATCTATGCACAGTCTAAGGGTGCCATCCTTCTTTTTCACAAACAGGACTGGTGCTCCCCATGGAGACACGCTAGGTTGAATATAACCCTTATCCATCATTTCTTTTAGATGCAATTTGAGTTCCACTAACTCAGGTGTGCTCATATGGTAGGGTGTCCTAGACACCAGCACTGCTCCTGGTGCGAGATCTATCGAGAAGCCAATGTCTCTTCTCGGAGGTAGACCCGGTACCTCTTCCAGAAAAACATCTCTGTATTCTCTCAGGATAGGGTGTTCATCAAGGCTTTGTTTAGCACCTTCGGTTGTTTTCAACACCTGTATTGCATATAGGGGACATCCCTTTGGACAATACTTTCTCATTTGCAGGGATGATATTTGTCTCACTGAGACCGGTTTTCGGATCCCTTGAAGGGTTATCCTTTTTCCTTCTTTGCTCACACATTCTAAGGTTTTATGGTAACCGTCCAATTTGGATTTATGGGTGGACAACCAGTCCATACCAATCAACAGATCATATGATCCCAGGGGTAATAAATTAAGGGTTGCTTGGGTGGGGAATTCACCCAACATTAACTGGTAGGCTAGTATGACCTCTACCACCTTTCTTTTAGTGTCCATGGATAACTGTACCAACCATGGCTTGGTTTGTTTTTGTGGTTGTAGCTTGCACTTATCCACAATCTTAGGGGCTATATAACTCAAATTTGAACCAGGGTCAATTAAAACATACACTACATGGTTGAAAATCATACCTTCTATTTCCACCACTGAAGCTTGGTGGTCAGCTTGGTTATTATCCAAGGCTGTGTAAATTGTGGTACACTACTTGCCACATCATTGATTGTGGTAGCTTCCTGAAGGTTATAAACTTTCTAACTATTCTGTTGTCGGTGTGGATAGTCTCTCAGGAGATGCTCTTCTCCGCAACCCCATCATTTTAGAGGTTCTTTCTTTGGGTTATTAGTCTTTACTGGTATAGGTCCAGAAGTTTTATTTCCGTCTGATGATGGAAAGTTTTGTTGGAGTACATTCTGGGTTGGAAACTTCATTCTGGGGTTCTTCTTGTAGTTGTTAAATCCTGAGGATTTGATCCCCTTTTTCTGAAATCTCGAACCACTCTTCTATCTCCAGTCTCCACGAGACTCTGCCCGATGTCCATATTGTTCATGACAAAATGTTTCCTTTCGAATAGTGTCTTCTAAGGTCTTTGGCTCGTCGAATTCAATTCGGTTCCGGTATTCCTTGGGTAGCCCACTGATGAAGCGTTACGACTTCGCCTTCTCTAATTTGATGTAGGGTACATATCTCAGTAAGTCGAGGAATTTGTTGACATATTCCTCTATAGTGAGTTGTCCCAGTTTGAGTTCATAAAACTCTTTATCCTTCTCATCGAAATATCTTTCCGAAAAATACTTCTTCTAGAAGTACTTCCCAAACCATTTCCAAGATAGGTCCTCCTTGTGGACCCCTTTCATATTCTTAAGGTCTTCCCACCAGATGGAAGCCTTTCCGTTTAGATTGAAAGTGGCCACTCGAGCCTTCAAATTCTCTAAAAAATCATGGAATCTGAAATATTTCTTCAGTCCAAGTAGCCAGGCCTCGGCTAGGTCTGGAGCGGTTCATATTGCTCTTCTTTCGTCAAACTCTTCATCTCTATTGTGGGATCCTTCTCCCACCTCTTGGTGAGTTACCATATTATGCGTCTGTAAATTCCCACGGCTGATCATCCGCTTAGGTGAAAAGACAAATGTTGATTGTTAGTAAAGAGTTAGATATATTTTTATAATCTACGCATAATTTATAACTCTTTCACATGCATACACAGTCGAGTTCTCATTTTCCAAGTTTTCAATCATGGACAAGAAATTTATGTTAGGGGGTTACCCTTCGTAAGAGTACTTCAAATGGAGCTTATACGTGACTCATTCATGAGCCCAATCAGGCCGAGTGTTGTAGCCATGCTCTGATACCACTTTGTCACATACCCACTACCTAAATCAGATTTTTCTGGTCTTCTACCGTACCAGAATCCCTAATTATCCATGGAGGCCCAGCGTAAGTTGGATCTTTCTCTCTCCTTCTTCGTTCTCATGTGATCGCGGGTCATTATCATGATTCAATTTGAACGCAATGCCTATTTGTATTTCGCACCTCGGCGCTACAGTAATGTCTAATCGTTCGACTCTGCAACCGCCGAACCCTGACAGGGCTAGTGACCATCCAATGGGGATGAATCCCTACAGGGTCAGCAAATGGCCAATAGGAACAAATCCCAACAGGGGTAGATAACTACCAATGAAAACAGGCCCCATCGCACGGTTAGGTTGAATGCAGGTGGAAGAAAGGGAAATTTGACACAGTAGTCGACATAAAGGGAGGGGCCTCACTTCACACNAGAATGGCAAGGGGGGTCTGTAATCCACTTGAGAGTCATTGATCCCGGTGAGTTAATCTTGACCGTTCAAGAGTTGCGCATCCAATTCTGGACCCCCCCCTACCACTAAAGGAAGAATAGTAAGGGGGCTTCGGAATGGAACCTCCGTCATAGATCTGGACGGGTGGACTCTGGTCGTCTAGATCTACTTTCTGCTTATCCTAACGCATATTCACATCCTGGATTAAGTTGATGTCTCATATCCACATCTAACAGTCATTGCAGACCCTATGGTCCTCCGAAAGAATCTCGTCCGTTCATCGGGGTTTATCATCACGAGAATCCGGACTCTCGATCATGGGGCTCCCGAATCCTTGATCCCCGGTTTCCCGATGTGGTTAATGTATCAACACGTGGCCTCCGCCAATCAGATGTCTCAAACCTACTCCAAGGTTTCCACCATGGGAAATCCCAAACTCTTGTCAACAGGAATCCTGATTCCGCGATCCCCGATGACCCAATTCACTGATATGGTCCTTTATGTGTTAGCCCTTCTGGCTAAACTCTTGGCCCACGTGACCACTATCTAACAAGGCCGCAACCTTATATCCTGTCAGGTTTTCGGACTTTCCAATGCTGGAATGTACTCGTCCTCAGGATTCGCGATCCGCTGAATCCTGATATGCCAATATAATGACAGTTGGCGCTACAATGGACGCTTTTCACTTTGTCGGGATTCTGGACCTTGCAATTTCAAAGTGTATGGACTTCTTGTCCACAGGATTCCCGATTTCCCGATTTCCACCATGCGTCCTCCCATGATTGATGGTCCTGATCGCTTCTAGTGATTTCGGAGTTTCCGCTACTGAGATATTCCGACATCTTGTCCCTTCAATCTCTGAAATGTCGACTGGCTCCCGATCTTGTCCACGTGTCCTCCTATGATGGACGACTCTTATTGATTCTGGGATTTTCACTAGGAAAATTCTCGACTTCATGTCATTGTGACTCATGATTTCATGAATGCCGATATCCCGATGGCCACGCCTCTCATCGGGATTTTCAACCTCCTATTCACAAGGGTTTAACCCTCATCCATCTCTTAACAGATCCAATGGCTGTCGGGTTTTTCTGGCTAAGATCTAATGGCTCAGATCTGTCCCACCTTGTGCACTCTTCCACTACTTCATGGATGTGGAAAAATCAACAGTCCAGGTGTTCTCATGGACTGTGGGGGTCTACGATCCCGATTTCCTCGCTATTCACGAAGATAGAGGAAAAGGGGCAAGGTATGTAACGCCCTTGTTTCTTTTGTCAATCAAACGATCGTGAATGACCATGGGTCTTTTGACAGAATCTCATCCGTCGATCAATACTTATCCCTATGCTATTACTTCGGGATTTTAAGAGGGTCATTCCTCTTCGTACATGGTTGTTAAGACTTGCACAACCAAGTCCTTTTTCCAGGTTTATGGTAACCCTTTCCAAGGAGGGAATCTTTGTGAAGAGATTTATTATGGGGCATCCCTAGAGACAGATAAGGGTAAACAACTTCCCGAGAATGAGCTGGAAGCCTGACTTGGTTCAACTTATGTATAGTTAAATTCATTTATCAACATAAGCCATGCGTGGTTTTTCTATTATAAACATATGCAACTACTAGTATTGATCACAATACTACTCAGACATTTTTAAAACGAAAACATTCACAGTTCCGCAGCTTATGAGCATAATTATCAAAATACATATATTTCAAGGTGCCAGAGGAAAAACACTTATCAGAAATAACACCAGGGTTAAGAAACTGCTGAGAGGGGTGCTCGTTTCCACCCAACCGTAGGCTTAGCGACTCCCAGCGGATTTACCACTAGCCACCCCCGAGCTGAGACCACGATGCTGTGAGACTGTGTCTCTATTTGCCAGTGACCAGGAGAAAAAGTTGCAATCCTTCCTCTCTACTATCACTCAGTCTGCATATTGCCAGAGTTCTCCCGTCGCGTCTGCCCCTCAATCGCTTTTACCCCACGCCTTATCGTCTTGCGAGGTTGCATGTGGCACGATTACCCTCGCACTGGCCAGTTATGATGGCTCTACAGATGGGCGGTTCACCTCCCCATCCCTCATTAATTCCTGAGGAGCCATCTACCTACCATTCTATGAGGCATTTAATTCGGTGCCAGCGAGCCACTTTTGGTTCTCTGGGCCAGTGGAGTCCAAATATGGTATTAATTCTCGGTGGAAGTTAACGCCAACTTTCCAGGTGCCTTCCACCGCCATCATGGTCTCTTTTTTTGCACATCCCCTCTCAGCAGTCCTGCAATATAAATTCATAATGTTATTCACATTTATTGACCTTTTCCACAAGGTCCATTTACATCACATATTCACATTTATGAGTTTGCCACAGTTCTTGGCCAGTCCAGTTATTTTTACAAACTGGGGGAAACAGGGTGTTACAATTCCCTCCCCCTTAAAAAGGAACATCATCCTCGATATTCTTATCTACTAACATGAATTGCATGTACAGAAGTAAACAAAATCGGATATGCCTGTCTCATGGCATCCTCCATTTCCCATGTAGCCTCATCTGGGCCACAATGTTTGCACTGCACCTTGACCTGTGCAATGGTTCTGTTCTGGAACGGGGTTTCCTTTCTGTCCAGTATGCATTGGGGTTCTGGTAGAAATTCTCCCTCCGGTTCCACCTAGATCACAGACCAGTCAATTATATGATTAGCATCATGTACATATTTCTTCAATAATAAAACAAGGAAAACATTATGTGTTTTTACTGTGGGAGGAAGTGCTAGCCGATAGGCTATAGGTCCCACTCTATCTAGAAACTCAAAGGTTCCACAATACCGAGGTGCCAACTTTCCACAAGCTCCCATTCTCAGCGAACTCCTTCTGGGATTAATTCTGAGATATACATGGTCTCCCATTTTGAACTCTCTTGGAGTTCTGTTTTGATCAGCATAACTTTTTTGTTGGTTCTAAGAGACCTTTAGATTTTGTTTTATCTAAGTCACTTGTTGTTCCATTTCTTTCAACATGTCAGGTCCAAAAGAAATCCTATTTACAGTATTACTCCAGCTGACTGGGGTATTACACCGTCTACCATAGAGGACCTCGAAGGGACTCATCTTTAAGGATGCTTGGTATCCATTTTTGTAGGCGAATTCTACCAATGACAGGTAGTCTTCCCATTTCCTGGGTTGATGCATTACATTCATCCTTAACATATCCTCTAATATTTGATTCACTCTTTCTGTCTGTCCATCAATTTTAGGGTGATAGGAGGTGTTGAACAATAGTTTGGTCTCCAAACCAGCCATCGGTGATTTCCAAAAGTTGGAAGTAAATTTTGTGTCTCTGTCAAACACTATCTCTTTCGGCATACCGTGCAGTCTGAATACCTCTTTCATGAATATTTGGGCGATTTCTATCGCCTTGCCGGTTGATTTGATGGGGATGAAATGAGTGGACTTGCTCAGTTTATCCACCACCACCATAATGGCATCATTCTGTTTGGTTGAAGTTGGTAATCCAGTGATAAAATCCATGAAGATGGTTTCCCATTTCCATTCTGGGATGGGTAAAGGGTGTAATAGTCTTGTTGGGTGTCGATGTTCTGCGTTAACCTGTTGGCACTCTATGCATTGGGCAAAATATTTGGCTATGTCTTTCTTCAACCCAGGCCAATAAAATTGTTTCCGGGTAGCAGTGATCATTTTCTGGTATCCTGGGTGACCAGTGTATGGTATTTTATGTAGTTCATCCATAACGAACCTCTTCAAGTGGTCACAATTTGGAATGTACATTCTATCTCTGTAAGTGAGCAGACCTCCTTCGGTCATCTGGTAACCTTCATATTTTTCTCCAGTGGGTTCTTGTTGTAGGTATAAGATCACAGTCTGAACAAAGGAATCTGTTTCTTCTGCATCTCTGACTCTGTTCTTGACATCTGTCTCGCAGGTACTCACTGCTGCCAGGTGAATCATTTTCATGCTTCTGCTAAGGGCATCGACCACCATATTTTCTTTCCCTTTGATGTGTTTGATTTCAAAATCAAATTCGCTAAGGAGGGCCATCCATCTAGCTTGTCTAGCATTGAGCTTTGGTTGGTCAAACAAATACCGTAATCCATAGTGATCTATCACAAGTACAATTTTCTTCCCAAGAGGTAATGCCTCCACATTTTTAAGGCATGCACTATGGTAGCCAGTTCTAGATCATAAGTCACATAGTTGACCTCATGTTCATTCAATTTTTGGGATTCATAGAAGATCACCTTTCCTTCCTGCATAAGGACTCCTCCAAGCCCTTCTTTACAGGCATCTGTTCACACAAGGAAGTCAACTTCTGGGTCAGCGATTTTCAACACGGGTGTGTGGGTTAGTAGATGTTTCAAGGTTTTAAATCATTCTTCACATTGCTGTGTCCACAGGAATTTTTTCCCCTTCTTCTGGAGGGCAGTGATTGGACAACCAATCTTGGAGAATCCTTTTATAAATCTCCTATATTATCCCACCAATCCCATAAAGGATCTGATGTCTGAGACATCCTTTGGGGTAGGCCATTCCATGATAGACCTGATCTTGTCAGGATCTACTGCTACCCCTTCCTCGGATAGAACATGTCTCAAGTAATGTATTTTCTTTTGAAATAAGTCACACTTGGTGAATTTAGCATAGAGTTGATGCTCTCTTAGCACTTACAGAACAAGTCTAAGATTCTCTTCATGTTCTTCTCTATTCTTAGACTAGATTAATATGTCATCGATAAAAACTAGTACAAAGTTATCTAAAAATTTACTGAGTACATTTTTCATTAAGCACATGAAAGTGGAAAGGGCATTGGTTAACCCGAATGGTACTACCACAAAGTCATAGTGACCATACCGTGTTCGGAAAGCGGTTTTATGGATGTCTTCACCCTTGATTCGGACTTGATGGTATCCCGACCTCAAGTCAATTTTTGAGAAAACAGACGCACCCGCCAACTAATCGAATAGATCATCAATCCTGGGCAAGGGGTATTTGATCTTTATGGTTACTTTATTAAGTTGTATGTAATCTATGCATAGTCTAAGAGTGCCATCCTTCTTTTTCATAAACAGGACTGGTGCTCCCCATGGGGACACGTTGGGTTGAATATAACCCTTATCCATCATTTCTTTCAGTTGCAATTTGAGTTCTACTAACTCAGGTGTGCTCATATGGTAGGGTGTCCTAGACACTGGCACCGCTACTGGTGCGAGATCTATCGAGAAGTCAATGTCTCTTCTCGAAGGTAGACCCGGAACCTCTTCCGGAAACACATCTCTGTATTCTCTCAGGATAGGGTGTTCATCAGGGCTTGGTTTAGCACCTTTGGTTGTTCTCAACACCTGTATTTCATATAGGGGACATCCCTTTCGGCAATACTTTCTCATTTGCAAGTCTGATATTTGTCTCACTGAGACCGGTTTTCGGATCCCTTGAAGGATTATTCTTTTTCCTTCTTTGCTCACACATTCTAAGGTTTTATGGTAACAGTCCAATTTGTTTTTATGGGCGGACAACCAGTCCATACCAATCAACAGATCGTATGATCCCAGGGGTAATACATTAAGAGTTTCTTGGGTGGGGAATTCACCCAACATTAACTAGCAGGATGGTATGACCTCTACCACCTTTCTTTTAGTGTCTGTGGCTAACTGTACCAACCATGGCTTGGTTTGTTTTTGTGGTTGTAGTTTACACTTATCCACAGTCTTAGGGGCTATATAACTCAAATTTGAACCAGGGTCAATTAAAATAGACACTAGATGGTTGAAAATCATACCTTCTATTTACACTATTGAAGCTTGGTGGTCAGCTTGGTTATTATCCAAAGCTGCATGAATCTGTGGCACACTCCTTCCCACATCATTGACTGTGGTAGCTTCTTGAAGGTTATAAACTTTTCGACTGTTCTGTTGTCGGTGTGGACAGTCTCTCAGGAGATGCTCTTCTCCGCAACCCCAACATTTCAAAGGTTCTTTCTTTGGGTTATTAGTCTTTACTGGTATAGTTCCAGAAGTTTTATTTCCATCTGATGATGGAAAGTTCTGCTAGAGTACACTCCAGGTTGGAAAGTTCATTCTGGGGTTCTTCTTGTAGCTCTTAAATCCTGAGGATTTGATCATCTTTTCATGAAATCTCGAACCACTCTTCTGTCTCCAGTCTCCACGAGACTCTGCCTGATGTCCATATTGTTCATGACAATATGTTGCCTTTCGAATAGTGTCTTCTAAGGTCTTTCGCTCATCGAATTCAATTCGGTTCCGGTATTCCTTGGGTAGCCCACTGATGAAGCGTCATGACTTCGCCTTCTCTGCTTTGATGTAGGCTACATATCTCAGTAAGTCGAGGAATTTGTCGACATATTCCTCTATAGTGAGTTGTCCCAGTTTGAGTTCATAAAACTCTTTAGCCTTCTCGTCGAAATATCTTTCAGACAAATACTTCTTCCGGAAGTACTTCTCAAGCCATTTCCAAGATAGGTCCTCCTTGTGGACCCCTTTCATATTCTTAATGTCTTCCCACCAAATGGAAGACTTTCCGTTCAGATTGAAAGTGGCCACTTGGGCCTTCAAATTCTCTGAAAAATCATGGACTTTGAAATATTTCTTCAATCCAAGTAGCCAGGCCTCAGCTAGGTCTGGAGGGGTTCCTATTGCTCTTCTTTGGTCAGACTCTTCATCTCTATTGTGGAAGCCTTATCCCACCTCTTGGTGAGTTACCATATTCTGCATCTATAAATTCCCGCGGCTGATCGTCTTCTTAGGTGAAAAGACAAACGTTGATTGTTAGTCAAGAGTTAGATATATTTTTATAATCTACGCATAATTTATAACTCTTTCACATGCATACACAGTCGGGTTCTCGTTTTCTAAGTTTTCAATCCTAGACAAGAAATTTACATTAGGGGGTTACCCTTCGTAGGAGTACGTCAAACAAAGCTGATGCACGACTCGTTCATGAGCCCAATTAGGCCGAGTGTTGTAACCATGCTCTGATACCACTTTGTCACATACCCACTACCCAAATCAGATTTTTCTGGTCTTCTGCCGTGCCAAAATCCCTAATTATCCATGGAGGCCTAGCGTAAGTTGGCTCTTTCTCTCTCCTTCTCCATTCTCATGTGATCGCGGGTCATGATCACGATTCAATTTGAACGCAATGCCTATTTGTATTTCACGCCTCGGCACTACAGTAATGTCTAATCGTTCGACTCTACAACCGTCAAACCCTGACAGTGCTAGCGATCGGCCAATGGGGACGAATCCCTACAGGGTCAGCAAATGGCCAATAGGAACAAATCCCAACAGGGGTAGAGAACCGCCAATGAAAATAGGCCCCGTCGCGCGGTTAGGTGGAATGCAGGTGGCAGAAAGGGAAACTCGACATGGTAGTCGACATAACAGGAGGGGCCCTACTTCACACGCTACACTATTCCGGACCCCCCCCCCTCCCATTAAAGGCAGAATGGCAAGGGGGGTCCAGAATCCACTTGAGCGTCGTTGATCCCGATGAGTTAATCTTGACCGTTCAAGAGTTGCGCATCCAATTCCAGACCCCCCCCCCTACCACTAAAGGTAGAATAGTAAGGGGGATCTGGAATCGAATCTCCACCGTAGATCTGGACGGGTCGACTCTAGCCGTCCAGATTTTCTCGCCGCTTATCCTAACGCATATTCACGTCCTGGCTTAAGTTGACGTCTCATATCCACATCTAATGGTCATTGCAGACCCTACGGTCCTCTGAAATAATCTCGTCCATTCATCGGGGTTTATCATCACGAGAATCTGGACTCTCGATCACACGGCTCCTGAATCCTCGATCCCCGGTTTCCCGATTCGGTTAATCTCTCGACACGTGGCCTCCACCAATTAGACGTCTCAGACCTTCTCTGAGGTTTCCACCATGGGAAATCCTGAACTCTTGTCAACAGGAATCCCGATTCCATGATCCCCGATGAGCCAATTCACCGATATGGTCCTTTATGTGTTATCCCTTCTGGCTAAACTCCTAGCCCACGTGACCACTATCTAACAAGGCTGCAGCCTTATCTCCTATCGATTTTTCAGACTTTCCAATGTCGGAATGTACTCGTCCTCAGGATTTGCGATCCACTGAATCTTGATATGTCGATATAATGACAGTTGGCCCTACAATGGATGGTTTTCACTTTGTCGGGATTCTGGACCTCGCAATTTCGAAGTGTATGGACTTCTTGTCCACGGGATTCTCGATTTCCCGATGGATGACTTTCCTTTCGGGACTTTTCCTGAATGCTCTGATTGTCACCATGCGTCCTCCCATGATGGATGGTCCTGATCACTTCTCGCGATTTCGGAGTTTCCGCTGTTGAGATATTTCGGCATCTTGTCCCTTCAATCTCCGAAATGTTGACGAGCTCCAGATCTTGTCCACGTGTCCTCCTATGATGGACGTCTCCTATTGTTTTCGGGATTTTCACTAGGAAAATTCCTAACTTCATGTCATCGTGACTCCTGATTTCATGAATACCGATATCCGGATGGCCACACCTCTCGTCGGGATTTTCAACCTCCTATTCATAAGGGCTTAACCCTCACACATCCCTTAACAGATCCAACGGTTTTCTGGTTTTTCTGGCTAAGATCTAATGGCTCAGATCTGTCCCACCTTGTGCACTCTTCCACTACTTCATGGCTGTGGAAAAATCAACGGTCCAGGTGTTCTCATGGACCGTGGGGATCTACGATCACAATTTCCTCGCTATTCACGAAGATAGAGGAAAAGGGGCAAGGTATGTAACACCCTCGTTTCTTTTGTCAATCAAATGGTCGTGAATGACCATGTGTCTTCCGACGGAATCTCATCTGTCAATCGATACTTCTCCCTATGATGCTACTTGGGGATTTTAAGAGGGTCATTCCTCCTCGTATAGGGTTGTTAAGACTTGCACACCCAAGTCCTTTTTCCAGGTTCTTGGTAACCCTTTCCAAGGAGGGAATCTCTATGAAGAGATTTATTCTGGGGTATCCCTGGAGACAGATAAGGGTAAACAACTTCACGAGAACGGGCTGGAAGCCTGACTTGGTTCAACTTATGCATAGTTAAATTCATTTATCAACATAATCCATGCATGGTTTTTCTGTTATAAACATATACAACTACTAGTACTGATCACAATACTACTCAGACATTCTTAAAATGAAAACATTCACAGTTCTGCAGCTTATGAGCATAATTATCAAAATACATATATTTCAAGGTGCCAGAGGCAAAGCACTTATCAAAAATAACACCATGGTTAAGCAACTGCTGAGAGGGGTGCTCGTTTCCACCCAACCGTAGGCTTAGCGACTCCCAGTGGTTTTACCACTAGCCACCCCCAAGATGAGACCACGATGCTATGAGACTACATCTCTGTTTGTCAGTGACCAGGAGCGAACGTTGCAATCCTTCCTCTCTATTATCACTCACTCTGCATATTGCTAGAGTTCTCCCCTCGCATCTGCCCCTCAATCGCTTCTACCCCACACCTTATCCTCTTGCGAGGTTGCCTGTGGTGCGATTACCCTGGCACTGGCCAGTCATGATGGCTCTATGGATGGGCGGTTCACCTCCCCATCCCTCATCAATTCCTAAGGAGCCATCTACCTACCAGTCTGCAAGGCATTTAATTCGGGGCTAGCGAGACGCTTTTGGTTCTTCGGGCCAGTGGAATCCAAATACGGTATTAATTCTCGGTGGAAGTTAACGCCACCTTTCCAGGTGCCTTCCACAGTCATCGTGGTCTCTTTTTCTGCACATCCCCTCTCAGCAGTCCTGCAATATAAATTCATAATGTTATTCACATTTATTGACCTTTTCCACAAGGTCCATTTACATCACATATTCACATTTATGAGTTTGCCAGAGTTCTTGGCCAGTCTAGTTATTTTTACAAACTGGGGGAAACAAAGTGGTACAATTCCCTCCCCCTTAAAAAGGAACATTGTCCTTGATGTTCTTATCTACTAACATGAATTTCATTTACAGAAGTAAACAAAATCGGATATGCCTGTCTCATGGCATCCTCCATTTCCCATGTAGCCTCATCTGGGCCAAAATGTTTCCATTGCACTTTGACCTGTGCAATGGTTCTGTTCCGGAGTGGGGTTTCCTTTCAGTCCAGTATGCATTGGGGTTCTGGTAGAAATTCTCGCTCCAGTTCCACATGGATCACAGACCAGTCAATTATATGATTAGCATCATGTACATATTTCTTCAATAATGAAACATGGAAAACATTATGTGCTTTCACTATGAGAGGAAGTGCTAGTCGATAGGCTACATGTCCCACTCTATCTAGAACCTCAAAGGGTCCACAATACCGGGGTGCGAACTTAGCACAAGCTCCCATTCTCAGGGAACTCCTTTGGGCTTAATTATGAGATATACATGGTCTCCCATTTTGAACTCTCTTGGAGTTCTGTTTTGATCAGCATAACTTTTCTGTCAGTTCTGAGCGACCTTTAGATTTTATTTTATCTGAGTCACTTGTTGTTCCATCTCTTTCAACATGTCATTTCCAAAAAAAAACCTATACATATTACTCCAGTTGACTGGGGTATTACATGGTCTACAATAGAGGACCTCGAAGGGACTCATCTTTAAGGATGCTTGGTATCCGTTGTTGTAGGTTAATTCTACCAATGGCAGGTAGTCTTCCCATTTCCTTGGTTGATGCATTACATGCATCCTTAACATATCCTCTAATATTTGATTCACTCTTTCTGTCTGTCCGTCAGTTTGAGGGTGATAGGCGGTGCTAAACAACAGTTTGGTCTCCAAACCAGCCATCAGTGATTTCCAAAAGTTGGAAGTAAATTTTGTGTCTCTGTCAAACACTATCTCTTTCGGCATACCGTGCAGTCTGAATACCTCTTTCATGAATATCTAGGCGATTTCTATCGCCTTGCCGGTTGATTTGATGGGGATGAAATGAGCGGACTTGCTTAGTTTATCCACCACCACCATAATGGCATCATTTTGTTTGGTTGAAGCTGGTAATCCAGTGATAAAATCCGTGAAGATGGTTTCCCATTTCCATTTTGGGATGGGTAAAGGGTGTAATAGTCCTACTGGGTGTCGATGTTCTGCTTTAACCTGTTGGCACTCTATGCATTGGGCCAAATATTTGGCTATGTCTTTCTTCAACCTATTCCAATAAAATTGTTTCCGGGTGGCATTGTCATTTTCTGGTATCCTGGGTGACCAGTGTATGGTCTTTTATGTAGTTCATCCATAATGAACCTCTTCAAGTCGTCACAATTTGGAATGTACATTCTATCTCTGTAAGTGAGCAGACCTCCTTCATTCATCTAGTAGCCTTCATATTTTTCTCCAGTAGGTTCTTGTTCTAGGTATAGTATCATAGTCTGAACGAAGGAATCTGTTTCTTCTGCATTTCTGACTCTGTTCTTGACATCTATCTCGCAGGTACTCACTGTTGTCAGGTGAATCATTTTCATTCTTCTGCTAAGGGTATCAGCCACCCTATGTTCTTTCCCTTTGATGTGTTTGATTTCAAAATCAAATTTTCTAAGGAGGGCCATCCGTCTAGCCTGTCTAGCATTGAGCTTTGGTTGGTCGAACAAATACCGTAATCCACAGTGATCTGTCATAATTACAATTTTCTTCCCAAGAAGTAATGCCTCCACATTTTTAAGGCATGCACTATGGCAGCCAGTTCTAGATCATGAGTCACATAGTTGACCTCATGTTCATTCAATTTTCGGGATTCATAGCAGATCACATTTCCTTCCTGCATAAGGACTCCTCTGAGCCCTTCTTTACAAGCATTTGTGCACACAAAGAAGTCAGCTTCTGGGTCAGCGATTTTCAACACGGGTGTGTGGGTTAGTAGATGTTTCAAGGTTTGAAATATTTCTTCACATTGTTGTGTCCACATGAATTTTTTCCCTTTCTTCTGGAGGGCAGTTATTGGACAACCAATCTTGGAGAATCCTTTTATAAATCTCCTATAGTATCCCACCAATACCATAAAGGATCTGATGTCTGAAACATCCTTTGGGGTAGGCCATTCCATGATAGACCTAATCTTGTCAGGATCTACTACTACCCCTTCCTCGGACAAAACATGTCCCAAGTAATGTATTTGCTTCTGAAAGAAGTCACACTTGTTGAATTTAGCATAGAGTCGATGCTCTCTTAGCACTTGCAGCACAAGTCTAAGATGCTCTTCATGTTCTTCTCTATTCTTAGAGTAGATTAATATGTCATCGATAAAAACTAGTACAAATTTATCTAAAAATTTACTGAGTACATTGTTCATTAAGCACATGAAAGTAGCAGGGGCATTGATTAACCTGAATGGTACTACCATAAACTCATAGTTACCATACCGTGTTCAGAAAGAGGTTTTATGGATCTCTTCACCCTTGATTCGGACTTGAAGGTATCCCAACCTCAAGTCAATTTTTGAGAAAATAGATGCACCCCCCAACTGATCGAATAGATCATCAATCCTGGGCAAGGGGTATTTGGTATTTATGGTTACTTTATTAAGTTGTCTGTAATCTATGCACAGTCTAAGGGTGCCATCCTTCTTTTTCACAAACAGGACTGGTGCTCCCCATGGGGACACGCTGGGTCAAATATAACCCTTATCCATCATTTCTTTCAGTTGCAATTTGAGTTCCACTAACTCAGGTGTACTCATCCGGTAGGGTGTCCTAGACACCGACACCACTCCTGGTGCGAGCTCTATCGAGAAGTCAATATCTCTTCTCGGAGGTAAGCCTGGTACCTCTTTCGGAAACACATATCTGTATTTTCTCAGGATAGGGTGTTCATCAGGGCTTTGTTTATCACCTTCGGTTGTTTTCAACACTTGTATTGCATATAGGGGACATTCCTTTCAGAAATACTTTCTCATTTGCAGGGCTGATATTTGTCTCACCAAGACCGGTTTTCGGATCCCTTGAAGGGTTATCCTTTTTCCTTCTTTGCTCACACATTCTAAGGTTTTATGGTAACAGTCCAATTTTTCTTTATGGGCGGAAAACCAGTCCATACCAATCAATAGATTGTATGATCCCAAGGGTAATACATTAAGGGTTGCTTGGGTGGGGAATTCACCCAACATTAACTGGCAGGCTGGTATGACCTCTACCACCTTTCTTTTAGTGCCCGTGGCTAACTGTACCAACCATGGCTTGGTTTTCTTTTGTGGTTGTAGCTTACACTTATCCACAGTCTTAGGGGCTATATAACTCAAATTTGAAGCAGGGTCAATTAAAACAGACACTAGATGGTTGAAAATAATACCTTCTATTTCCACCACTGAAACTTGGTGGTCAGCTTGGCTATTATCCAAGGCTGTGTAAATCTATGGCACACTCCTTGCCACATCATTGACTATGGTAGATTCCTTAAGGTTATAAAATTTCCAACTATTCTTTTGTCGGTGTGGACAGTCTCTTAGTGGATGCTCTTCTCCGCAACCCTAGCATTTCAGAGGTTCTTTCTTTGGGTTATTAGTCTTTACTGGTATAGGTCCAGAAGTTTTATTTCCATCTGATGATGGAAATTTATGCTGGAGTACACTCCGGGTTGGAAAGTTCATTCTGGGGTTCTTCTTGTAGCTCTTAAATCCTGAGGATTTGATCCCCCTTTTCTGGAATCTCGAACCACTCTTCCTTCTCCAGTCTCAACGAGACTCTGCCCGATGTACATATTGTTCATGACAATATGTTGCCTTTCGAATAGTGTCTTCTAAGGTCTTTGGCTCGTCGAATTAAATTCGGTTCCGGTATTCCTTGGGTATCCCACTGATGAAGCGTTGCCACTTCGCCTTCTCTACTTTGATGTAGGGTACATATCTCAATAAGTCGAGCAATTTGTTGACAAATTCCTCCATAGTGATTTGTCCCAGTTTGAGTTCATAAAACTCTTTAGCCTTCTCGTCGAAATATATTTCCGACAAATACTTCTTCCGGAAGTACTTCTCAAACCGTTTCCAAGACAGGTCCTCCTCGCGGACCCCTTTCATATTCTTAAGGTCTTCCCACTAGATGGAAGCCTTTCCATTCAGATTGAAAGTGGCCACTCGAGCCTTCAAATTCTCTGAAAAATCATGGACTCTGAAATATTTCTTCAGTCCAAGTAGCCGGGCCTCAGCTAGGTCTAGAGGGGTTCCTATTGCTCTTCTTTCGTCAGACTCTTCATCTCTATTGTGGGAGCCTTCTCCCACCTCTTGGTGAGTTACCATATTCTACGTCTGTAAGTTCCCGCAGATGATCATCTGCTTAGTTGAAAAGACAAACGCTGATTGTTAGTCAAGAGTTAGATATATTTTTATAATCTGCACAAAATTTATAACTCTTTCACATGCATACACAGTTGGGTTCTCGTTTTCCAAGTTTTCAATTATGGACAAGAAATTTACGTTAGGGGGTTACCCTTCATAGGAGTACTTCAAACAGAGCTTATGCGCGACTCGTTCATGAGCCCAATCAGGCCGAGTGTTGTAACCATGCTCTAATACCACTTTGTCACATACCCACTACCCAAATTGGATTTTTCTGGTCTTCTGCTGGACCAGAATCCCTAATTATCCATGGAGGCCCAGCGTAAGCTGGCTCTTTCTCTCTCCTTCTCCGTTCTCATGTGATCGTGGGTCATGCTCATGATTCAATTTGAATGAAGTGCCTATTTGTATTTCGCGCCTCAGCGCTACAGTAATGTCTAATCGTTTGACTCTGCAACCGCTGAACCCTGACAAGGCTAGCGACCAGCCAATGGGGACAAATCCCTACAGGGTCAACAAATGGCCAATAGGAACAAATCCCAACAGGGGTAGAGAACCGCTAATGAAAACAGGCCCCGTCGCGCGGTTAGGTGGAACGCAGATGGCAGAAAGGGAAACTCGACATAGTAGTCGACATAATAGGAGGGACCCCACTTCACACGCTACACTATTCTGGACCCCCCCCCATTAAAGGTAGAATGGAAAGGGGGGTCCGGAATCCACTTGAGCGTCGTTGATCTCGGTGAGTTAATCTTGATCGTTCGAGAGTTGCGCGTCCAATTCCGAACCCCCCCCCTACCGCTAAAGGCAGAATAGTAAGGGGGCTCTGGAATGGAACCTCCACCGTAGATCTGGACGGCTGGACTATGGCCGTCCAGATCTGCTCGCTGCTTATCCTAATGCATATTCACGTCCTGGCTTAAGTTGACATCTCATCTCCACATCTAATGGTCATTGCAGACCCTACGGTCCTTCGAAAGAATATCGTCCGTTCATCGGGGTTTATCATCATGAGAATCCGGACTCTCGATCATGGGGCTCCCAAATCCTCGATCCCCGGTTTCTCGATGCAGTTAATCTCTCAACATGTGGCCTCTGCCAATCGAACGGATCAGACCTACTCTGGGGTTTCCACCATGGGAAATCCCGAACTCTTGTCAACAAGAATCCCGATTTCGCGATCCCCGATGAGCCAATTCACCGATATGGTCCTTTATGTGTTAGCCCTTCTGGCTAAACTCCTGGCCCACATGACCACTATCTAACAAGGCCGTAGCCTTATCTCCTGTCGGGTTTTCGGACTTTCCAATGACGAAATGTACTCGTCCTCAGGATTCGCGATCCGTCGAATCCCGATATGTCGATATAATGACAGTTGGCCCTACAATGGACATTTTTCACTTTGTCATGATTCCGGACCTCGCAATTTCGAAGTGTATGGACTTCTTGTCCACGGGATTCCCGATTTTCCGATGGATGACTTTCCTTTCGGGACTTTTTCCGAATGCTCCGATTGCCACCACGCATCCTCCCATGATGGATGGCCCTGATCTCTTCTCGCGATTTCAGAGTTTCTGCTGCTGAGATATTCCGCCATCTTGTCCCTTCAATCTCCGAAATGTCGATGGGCTCCCAATCTTGTCCATGTGTCCTCCTATGATGGACGGCTCCTATTGATTCCGAGATTTTCACTAGGAAAATTCCTGACTTCATGTCATCGTGACTCCCGATTTCACAAATTCCGATATCTCGATGGCCACGCCTCTCGTTGGGATTTTCAACCTCCTATTCATGAGGGCTTAACCCTCATGCATCCCTTAATAGATCCAACAGTTGTCTGATTTTTCTGGCTAAGATCTAACGGCTCAGATATATCCCACCTTATGCACTCTTCCACTACTTCATGGATGTAGAAAAATCAACGGTCCAAGTGTTCTCATGGACCGTGGGGGTCTACGATCCCGATTTCAATTCTATTCACGAAGATAGAGGAAAAGGGGCAAGGTATGTAATGCCCTCATTTCTTTTGTCAATCAAACGGTCATGAATGACCATGGGTCTTCCGATGGAATCTCGTCCGTCGATCGATACTTATCCCTACGCTGCTACTTCGGGATTTTAAGAGGGTCATTACTCCTCGTACAGAGTTGTTAAGACTTGCACAACCATGTCCTTTTTCCAGGTTCTTGGTAACCCTTTCCAAGGAGGGAATCTCTATGAAGAGATTTATTTCGGGGCATCCGTGGAGACAGGTAAGGGTAAACAACTTCCCGAGAATGGGCTAGAAGCCTGACTTGGTTCAACTTATGCATAGTTAAATTCATTTATCAACATAAGCCATGCGTGGTTTTTCTGTTATAAACATATACAACTACTAGTATTAATCACAATACTACTCAGACATTCTTAAAATGAAAACATTCACAGTTCCGCAGCGTATGAGCATAATTATCAAACTACATATATTTCAAGGTGCCAGAGGCAAAACACTTATCAGAAATAACACCAGGGTTAAGAAACTGCTGAGAGGGGTGCTTGTTTCCACCCAACCATAGGCTTAGCGACTCCCAGCGGATTTACAATTAGCCACCCCCGAGCTGAGACCACAATGCTGTGAGACTACGTCTCTATTTGCCAGTGACCAGGAGTGAAGGTTGCAATCCTTCCTCTCTGCTATCACTCACTCTGCATATTGCCAGAGTTCTCCCCTCGCATCTGCCCCTCAATCGCTTCTACCCCACGCCTTATCCTCTTGCGAGGTTGCGTGTGGCGCGATTACCCTCGCACTGGCCAGTCATGATGGCTCTACGGATGAGCGGTTCACCTCCCCATCCCTCATTAATTCCTGAGGAGCCATCTACCTACCAGTCTGTGAGGCATTTAATTCGAGGCCAGCAAGCCGCTTTTGGTTCTCCAAGCCAGTGGAGTCCAAATACGTTATTAGTTCTCGGTGGAAGTTAACTCCACCTTTCCAGGTGCCTTCCACTGCCATCGTGGTCTCTTTTCCTACACATCCCCTCTCAATAGTCCTGCAATATAAATTCATAATGTTATTCACATTTATTGACCTTTTCCACAAGGTCCATTTACATCACATATTCACATTTATGAGTTTGCCACTATTCTTGGTCAGTCTAGTTATTTTTACAAACTGGGGGAAACAGGGTGTTACATCTTCTCTGCGATGAACTGTCTCTCTGCCATGAACCACTTCTCTTCCATGAACTGCCTCTTATTCCTGATCTCCCTCTCGCAGATCTATTATTTGACCACAGTGCCAAATCTTTACTCGAAGGCTTCAGATTCCCATGCCTCTCTTCCTCTTGCAGCAAAATACCTGTCAGTTCTTCAAACGTAGGAGGTAGCCCTTACTGCGAGGCCTGTTATGAACATATGATAATCTTCTAGCATACCATTTAAAGTAATAGTGACTAGATCAGTTTTGGAAACAATTTCCCCTATATTTACTAGTTTGTCTTTCACCTCTTTAATACGACCCAAAAATGAACTAACAGATTCATTTCCATCCATCTTAATGCCTACCAATTTAGTTTTCAGGAACAAAATATGATTTGTGTTACTAGTTTCATACAATGTTTTAAGTGTTGTCCATGTTGCAGCAGAAGTTGTAGCTTCTCTAATATGTAGAATTATGTTATCTTTAACAGACATGCATAACAATACCTTTGCCTTGTTTTCGTGCTTCTCTCAATCTTGGATCTGTGCTGCTATTGCACCTGCAACCGCATCAAGTTTCAGTTCAGTTCCCTTCGCAATGTTCTAGACACCATAGCCCTCCATGAGCGTCTGCATCTTGAATTTCCAGTTAATGAAATTTGAGCCATCTAGCTTGTTGGCTTTGTTGAGGTAGGTCTCTACCAAAGGATTCGCCATCGCTGCAATTTAGTCTCTGCAAATAAATCACCAAGGATATGCAACTTTCTGTCGCTCTGCCTTCGGATACCATTGATCTGTCTCAATCTCGTCTCTCAACTTTCACACACAAAATCTCACAAATAATATTCTCTTGAATAAACTTTAATATCTATTTATACTTCAAAATTATCCACTTTAAATAAAAATTCACTTTTAATAAACTCCAAAATAAAACCCACTTTGAATAAAAATCCACTTCACAATTTCTTAAATCCACGTTTAAATATTCACATTTAAATATCTTAAATGTCTTACCCACTTTAATAATAAAATACTCACTTTAAGACGCTCGGATCGATCATACATTAGCATGGATGAGATCATAAGAATCCGTGTCTACACGTCTGCTAAGGATCGAACCCCTCACACAAAAAGACTTCTATGCTCAAACCTCACGCAGTTCCAAAGAAAGAAAGACCACCAGATTTTCACGCTCACGATTTTCAAAACCTCCATGAGCTCACGCGGCCTGCGTAAACAGAGGTATTTCCGCACCTCACGCTTTTTCACAAATGCAACAGACGCATTTGCACCAGATCTCAAAAACTCACACAACAGTCTTCACGTTGACCGTAACCTCTTCCATGCAACTCAAACCCACGCGGCTCTTCTTATCTCCAGCCTCCCGACCAACAAATATTTCCTCACCTCACTCTGGTGGCTCTGATACCGAGATAAAATATGCGAAACAAACATAGGAAAAGACTCTACCGAGTTGGTTACATGCAAACCAAAGACAACTAGACTCTCAACTATGAACTGACTCTTAACACGCCTACAACTGACTGTTAGAGTGTAACTCCTACTCAAATAAAACATCCTTCCTCGACTTCAGTTCTCGAGTGTAGCTCCTCGACTTCAGTCAAAATAAAACATCTGTCCTCCAGACATCTATAAATACTTTGGATATATATTTTTATTTATATTTATAAATATATGTTTGCTCTGCATGTCGAATGGTCAAGTATCAACAACGCTGTCTGTCGATCTGGGTATATTAATATCAACCACTAGTCAACTCTTACATCTAGTGAACGACATCAATGAATGAACAGTAATAATTACGAACGAAAAAACAGAAAACCTTCGGTGAGTACCGATAGATCATATGAACCTGCTATATGTACGAGATGAAGTTGGACGGAAGAATTAAACGAAGGTACTTTCTGAATTACATACCTACGAGCAGAGAGGTTTGAAGTTAAAATAGGAGGACCCCATCCATGACAAACAGCTTGTAGCTGCGCGATACAATGATGGCTGGACTCGGTCCAGAGGAAATCTCAGGCCCCGGTTCTGGCCTCTCAAGTAAACAACAGTAACAGCGGATCGAATAGGCGAAGGTGGCGCGATGACATTGACAGCAATGCCGGCAAGTCTAATGAAGAGGGTGGGGCAGTGGTGACGCCAAGGCCCCACGGCAGGCGTAAGGGCTCCAGGAATAAGCCCAAGGCTCCTCTATCTGGAAGCCATGAGATCCCAAACAAGAATTCTCATGCATTCGAGATCCCAAGTGGGGTCGACGTCGGGAAGACTTTGGAGACGTTCTCATACAAACACAGCTGGGGATGTTCATTCTGAGTGGGACCGGGATGGTCAGCTACATTACCCTGCGGCGTCCGGCCGCTCCAGCGGGAATGGTGACGTATGCAGGACCGTTGCAAATCATATCGCTCTCGGGAGCTTTCCTCCACAACACGGAGAAGCAAGAGGCTACAGGAATGACGGTCTGTCTAGCAGACGTGCAAGGTGTAATAGTGGCAGGAAGCGTGGTAGGGACCCTGGTAGCGTTCGGCCACGTTATCGCTGGCACAAAGGACGACATCCACTGCGAGCAGCCCAACGTCCAGCCTATGTAGGCTCAACCCCGTGGACTGTTCCAATCATCGGATCAGACAAGCACAAAAACAGATAAACATGCTCACTTTCGGCAAACAGCCTGGTTACCCTTCCGCGAGAGGTTTCTAAGTCATGTAGTTTTATTGTATCAGAGATGAGACTTCCGTGTTTTGCGGGTCAGTATCAATTATTTTAAATTTTGTGTACCTAGCAAATTGATTAATAGTTAATGAGATCAACCACAACAAATTAGTCTTAAGCACTTTTCAAACATATTGTATGAAATATCAAAGTGATTGACCGGTTTTGTAGTTGGAAATTTGTAAATGTGTAAGATCTGTATGAAATATCATGCAATTTTAGGTAACTATTGTATTCCTCGGATATATATTTCCAACGGGTTATTATACGTCTAAAACAGAGATCGTATGTAAAACTTTCGACCTCGGGGGCCCACATGACATTTAACGCTTCATCTCCTAGGGTTAGGTTTTTGGATGCCTAGGATTTTTAAAACTCTTGTTTATTATAAAAAGGCCTTCAGAGTCTCATTGTAATTATCTTCTTTCCAATGAGCATAGTCATCACATCTCTCCTCAGAAATAAGCCACCACCATTCCAGCAAGCTTGTTTTCCGCTACAGTTTCTGCTTATTTCATTATTGAATAGAAAACCAGTTTTATTGTATCTCTGTTATTCTATGTTAAGCATCTATTAATAATCTGTATTCATTTCATTCGGCTCATAAAATCTGGATCATCATCCGATTGATTTTGACCATTTAAGCTCTCAAGAATGGTGACTGTTCTGAGGAACAAGTATCTAATTCCCACAACTTTAATCTATTCCAAAGTTCAACTATAATTCTCAGCATTCCATACTACAAATTCCTCAAAAATAACACAGAAAATCATGTATCTTGGTCATTTGTTAAGCCCTAATATTGGCCTATTACCCCTTAATTGGGGCATATTATATTAATAATGTTATTTTATTTATGTCAGCTTTAGGCCATTAGTTGTAATTATAACTCCTAGTCTCCTATATATACCAAGGAGACATTTTCATTTTGAATCATCTTGTACTTGAACATTTAAGTGGGGTAAAAGGAAGTTACCCGCTTGAAGAGACTTATTATCTGAAATTATCTCTTTTTCAAGGCGTTGAGTACTTTTTCTGAGGTTTTTTTATGCTATATTGATGTTTGGTTCTTAACATATGGTATCAAAGCTTAAGGTCTTGGGGTTCCGCTGCTACATATGAGACACCTTGGCATTTTCGCTATAACTATTTTTCTACAACGTTTTAGAAGGAACAACTTGGAGGATATTTAGTAGACGGATCAAGGTACGTTGGGTTCAAAATTCAGCTCTTGAGGCCTTATACTTTCGGAGATACAACCTGTACAATATAGAGTTCTGGAATCATCTTGAACTGAGTCATTGTGGAATTTTTGCTATAAAAACTTTTCTGTAAGATTTCAGACCCTGAACTTCAAAAGATATTTACATAAATTAGTAAGGTATCTGTGGTAAAAAGTTTAGTTTTTGGGTCATCTTAAATTTATAGATACACCTTGTGTAAGATAGGGTATCTGACTAGTCTCAAGAAGGTGTTCTAGGTAAAACAATCATAAATTTTTCCTAGAGTATTCAAATTGAGTGGGACCAGTTTCATTGGATTGTGGACAGTCTGCAGTATTTCTGGTGCGAGTTTCAGAATTTTATATCAATTATTTTGGGCGGGGCATGCTATACAAGTGAGATCTCCGAGAAAGTCCAAAAATGGACAAGTTGTGGGGAAGTTACCATAAATTCCACTTGGCACATCCAATTTTGATCAGACATGTGGCATAGCAGAGAAGAAATATTAAATATCTACATAAAAGAAATTTTCATACCCAGAAGGGCTGAAACTTGGGAGATACAACAGAAGAAATATTATCTAGCAGAACCACCTCAAAATCAAGGTTCAAAAGTGATATTTGTCCAACATGCCACCCAAAAAGGGAACTTCTACACCAACTAAGCCTCCAAAAAATCCTACTTGGACTCTTGATGAAGGTAAAGAAATGCGTAGGGACATAAATGATTTACGAAAGAAAATAGTAACAAAATCTGAACTACAAGAGATGATGGATTCAATGGAAGCTAAGTTGGATATTAAGATGGATGGTTTAAAAGGGGAGATCATCGAAGTATTGAAAAATTTTGTAACAGAGAAGACACCTGAAAGTGAAAATGCATCCCATGAAATTCATGATGAGGACACAGGGAAGGTGAATCAAGAATGGAGAAACTCCAACCTTGGTTTGAAGACCAACCACGTTCCTAAGATTGATATGAGGAAGCTTGAATGCAAGGACCCAATCACGTGGATACTTCAGATGGAGCAATTCTTTGATCTCCATAATGTGCCACATACACAAAAGGTAGGAATTGCTTCTTTATATTTAGAATCTAATCAATTTGTATGGTATCGATGGCTTTGTTCTCGCAAATCACTTGTCACTTGGACAATTTTCACAGAAGAAATGATAGCTCACTATGATGATACAAGGAGCAATACCTTCTTTAGCCAATTGATAAATCTGAAGCAAAATGGTTCAGTTACCGAGCACATTGAGAACTTCCAAAGATTGAATATAAAGGTAACCGATATTCCAGATGAGCACTTGATTGATGTATTCATAGG
>ML779972.1:403224-414493 GCA_009831015.1 Picea engelmannii
TTGGGAACCCAAATCATTGGAGAATGTATTTAAGGTGGCAAGAAATGTTGAATGTAAAAATATGGCTATGGCTACTAGAAGGACCAATCCTAACATCTATAGAGAGAACAATGCTCCTTCTTCTAAAACACCTCAACCTACAATGTTGACACCTCAACAATTGGAGGAAAGAAAAGCAAAAGGCTTATGCTTTAATTGTGATAGCAAGTATAGTAAGGGACATAAGTGTGGTGAAAAGAAATTATTCTACATAGATTGTGAAGAGGAAGAAGAAGAAGAAGAAGAACCATCTCAAGATGAAAACGTAGAAGCAATTTCGTCAGAAGAGTTGACTCCCACGATATCATGTAAAGCATTGGCTGGAATTAGCACTCCTCAAACCCTCAAGATTGAAGGATACATCAAAACGAAAAAGGTAATAGTCCTAATTGATTCTGGCAGTACTCATAATTTCATTCACTATAAATTATCCAAATATATCAATTGCTTTGTATATCTGACACCAGAGTTTCAAGTAATGATTGCAGATGGAGGAACTATCAATTGCTCAGGAAAATGCAATATGATCAATCTTACTATGGGGGAATATGTAATGAATAGTCCAATGATTTCTATACCCATGGGTGGTGCAGATGTTGTACTAGGAATCCAATGGTTACAATCATTAGGAACATTGGCTTTTAAGTTCCAAGAACTTTTCATGAAATTTTCATTAGAAGGAAAAGAAATTGAGTTAAGAGGTATCACAGGGAAACCCGGTAAGGTGATAAGCTCTAATGGCATGACAAAATTATTGAAAAGGGGGCATCAAGGTGTTATTGCACAACTATTCTAACTAGATGTTCAAACATATAAGCCATCTATTCCTCAAGATCACCACAGGATCATTGATAAGCATTCCAAAGTATTTGAAGATATTCCCAAAGGTCTTCCACCCACTCAAAATCATGATCATGAAATTCACCTAATTCCTGAGAGTGTTCCTCCTAACATCAGGCCATATAGATACCCTTACGCCCAGAACAGCGAAATTGAGCGCATGGTTGAAGAAATCTTAGAAGCTGGCATTATTAGACCTATCCAAAGTTCTTACTCTGCACCAGTGGTAATGGTATTCAAGAAAGATAACTCATGGCATATGTATCCAGATTATAGAGAGCTCAAGAAGATCACTATTAAAGATAAGTTTCTCATTCTCGTCATTGATGAATTGTTAGATGAACTACATGGAGCAATCTATTTCACAAAATTGGATCTTTGTACAGGGTATCATGAGATCAGAATGAAGGAAGAAGATATCCCAAAAACAACATTCTAAACTCATGAAGGCCATTATGAATTTTTGGTCATGCCTTTTGGCCTTACAAATGCACCTTCCACATTCCAAGGGTTGATTAATTCCATTTTCAATCCCTTCCTTCGAAAATATGTGTTAGTATTTTTTGATGATATACTAATCTATAGCAAGTCTGGGGAGGATCATGTGCAACATGTTGACAAGGTGCTACAACTACTAAAGGAGCAACAACTATATGCCAAACCATCCAAATGTTTCTTTGGAGTAAAGGAGGTAGAGTATTTGGGTCATATTGTATCTCATGGAGGTGTCAAGGTAGACCCTAACAATATTAAGGCCATGATGGACTGGCCGATTCCGAAAACATTGAAGAATCTTAGAGGATTTTTGGGTTTGACAGGTTAGTACTGCAAGTTTGTTCAGAACTATGGAAGAATAGCAGCACCTTTAATGGCACTAAATAAGAAGGATTCATTTTCATGGACTCCAGAGGCAACTAAAGCTTTTGAACAACTTAAAGAGGTGATGTGTAAATCTCCTGTATTGACCACTCCAGACTTCACAAAAACCTTTATTGTGGAATGTGATGCCTCGGGAAATGGAATTGGTGTTGTCCTAATGCAAGAAGGAAGACCCCTAGCTTTTGAAAGTCGACCACTCAAGGGAAATGACTTACACAAACCCATTTATGAGAAGGAAATGATGGCAATACTACATGCATTGAAGGAATGACGTCCTTACCTAATAGGTAGGCACTTCAAGGTCAAAACAGATCATGATGGTCTTAAATACTTCTTGGAAAAAATACTATCTTCAGAAGAACAATAAAAATGGGTAACCAAGATATTGGGTTATGATTTTGAAATCCTCTATAAAAAGGGGAAGCAAAATATTGTGGCAGATGAACTCTCAAGAAATGATGAATATGTTGAGGCCTTTCTCTGTGCTATCTTGATTATCCAACCTGATTGGATAATAGAAAAAAGGGATGAATGGAAGAATGGTGAAAAAGTGTGAACTCCCATTCAAAGGTTACAACAGGATTCCAATGCATCAGATACATTTACATGGAAAAATGATTCACTATGGTACAAAGATCTCTTATATTTATGTAAGAACTCCCAACTCAAACAAAAGGTACTATTGGAATTGCGCACCTCTCCAGTAGTAGGGCACTCGGGATTTTTGAAAACCTACCATAGAGTCAAGAAGGATTTTTTATTGGATAGCCTTAAAACTGATGTTCAAACATTTGTGGTAGAATTTTTGGTTTTCCAACAAAATAAGGTGGAAACAATTAAGACCCCGGGTCTTTTACAACCATTATCCATCCCAAGTCAGCACTGGGAGGAGGCTTCCATGGATTTTATCACAGGGTTACCAAAGTCTGAAGGAAAGAGTGTAATCATGGTGATTGTTGATAGACTGACCAAGTACACAAACTTTTGTGCATTCTCTCATCCTTTCAAAGCTAGTACAGTTGCCACCGCATTCATGGAGACAGTTCAAAAGCTACATGGCAGCCCAAAGATTATTGTAAGTGACAGAGATCCCATCTGCACTGGACATTTTTGGACAAAATTATTTTCTTATTTGGGTACTCAATTGGCTCATAGCTCATCCTATCATCCTCAATATGATGGACAAACCGATATAGTGAACAAATTCCTGGAAAGATATCTTCGTTGCTTTGTCTCTGATAAACAAACACAATGGTTCAAATGGTTACCCTTGGTAGAATGGTGGTATAACACTTCCTTTCATACTGCAACAAAAATGACACCATTTATGACACGTTATGGATACCACCCTCCTTCCATCACTTCTTCTCTAGAAGAAAAATATAAGGTTCAAGCAATGGAATATCACATCGAGAATCAACAACAAGTTCTCCAAATCTTAAAGGACAACCTGACCATGGCACATAATCGCATGAAAAAACAAGCAGATCAACATCGTAGTGAAAAAAGTTTTGAATTAGGGGATTAGGTGCTTTTAAGACTACATCCATACAAATAGATGTCCCTCAAGCAAGCCAAGAAGGATAATAAATTATCACCAAAGTACTATGGCCCTTATAAGGTGTTGCAAAAGATTGGTACTATGGCATACAAATTGGAGCTACCTGCATCTTCACGAGTACACCCAGTTTTCCATGTTTCATGCTTAAAGAAGGTTATAGGTGAAAAGATCCCAGTTCAAACTATATTTCCAAAACTTGATGAGGAAGGAAAAATCATATTGGATCCTGAAGCCATCACTGACACAAGAATTAGCAAGCTAAGGAATAGATCCATTTCAGAGTATCTCATTAAATGGAGGAAACTATCGGCTGAAGATTCCACTTGGGAAATGAGTCTTTTATACATAAGCATCCAGAGTTACTCAAGCATTACAGACAACACTTGTCTCAAGAGGAGGGGCATGTTAAGCCCTAATATTGGCTCCTTACCCCTTAATTGGGGCATATTATATTAGTAATGTTATTTTATTTATGTCAGCTTTAGGCCATTAGTTGTAATTATACCTCCTAGTCTCCTATACATACCAATGAGACATTTTCATTTTGAATCATCTTGTACTTGAAAATTTAAGTGGGGTAAAAGGAGGTTGCCCCCTCGAAGAGGCTTATTATATGAAATTATCTCTTTTTCAAGCCATTGAGTACTTTTTATGAGGTTTTTCTATGCTATATTGATGTTTGGTTCTTAACACATCACTTCATAACACAATATATACTATTACAATAATTATTCATCTTACTAAATTAAATTTTAGGAAGAATTTCAATAGTATCACGACAAAAACTTAATAGTAAAAACCAAAGGTCCTTAAGTACACAATATATCATTTACGAAAGTTCCAATTTTACTTGTGTTTACCTGGAATAAGTGTGTCAACCCTACATGTTACAATCAAGTAGATAAATATATGATCTACATAATAATTTGAAAGAGGAAAATAAGCGAAGAGAAAATCTCTCAACACATAGAGGAAACCATAAGTTTACTCTGTAATTTATGAACTAACTGATACTGTGATCAATAAATTTTGCAATCGAGTGAAAGTATGTTTTAAGAATTAAGTGAAAGTTCTATAAGAAATCTAAAATTTCTCTTATGGGTGTCACAGTGAAAACACTTCCATATCCAACTCCATAAGTGTGTAGTGGGACCCCTTAAAGGTCCAAGTTTAGAAGAAACAACTCCTAGTGCACAGAGACCACTCAAGGTGAGTGAAGGCCTTACTTCTCAGAAGAATGAAGCTCAGGAGAGACAGTGCAGACTTACAGAGGGGAGGCACAAAGTGTGCACACAACAATTAGAATCTAGAGCTCAGGAGAAACATTGTGTATAGGGTTCAAGTGAGGAAATCAAGAGATTGAAATCCCTTTGAAGGAATTAGAGTACAAGATCTTATCATGTGGAGTCAAAATCCTTGCAAGCGTCCGATCAGACAGGAGTATCGCACTCGTTAAAACCTTACACCTTCGGGCTTCGTCACTTCTGAAGATATGAGTTATTTTTATTAATTGAGCCCCGAAGCCCGAAGTCGCGAAGTGAAACTACACCGTAGATTGATGAGTGATTACTAGTTGTTGGATCTGCAAGAGTTCGACGATTCGACAATTTTGAGTCCTAACCTTCTAAGAGTTGAGAAAATTTGAAGCTCTGAAGTCCCAGAGTAAAGGTTAGTCGTAGATCTAGTGATCAATAGAGGACCATTAGATTTACGAGCCTTAACTCTTCGGAGGTTCAGTAATTTAGTACTCCACTGAAATTAGAGTCATGATGTTAAAAGTTAAGGAACTCCCACAGTCCCGAAGTTCGGAGTAAATCATGACCGTCAGTTGATGGAAAGACATGAGTCGTAGATAACTAAGTTATTCGGGATTCGACACTCGAGTTGGTTTAAGAGGTAGTTGTTAAGGATTAATAAAACACTGAGTTTCGTAGTCCCGAAGTGAAGGACAACCATAAATCTACTGATTAATCGAAGATCGTTAGATCTCCAAGCCTTCTTCCTTAGGAGGTTTGGTAGTTAGACACTCCTGAGGAAATGAGTTGTTCCTGCAAAAGGGTGAGAAACTCTCGAAATTCTGAATTCTAGAGTGGACGAAAATAATTGATATAAGGAGGGGTGTAAGCCGTCAGATCTCTGGGTCCTTCAGCGGTTCGAAGATCTAAGTGAAATAGTCTAAGGTTTTGAAAGCAAAGAAAAACCCCGAAGCCTAGAGATGCAGAGTAAATATCCACCGTAGATTCTCATGTGAGGAGAATCTTCGCCATTCGTTAGATTACATTTGTAAAATTTTATGAGGAAATTTGAAATATAGGGTTAACGTACAACTTCTGGTCAACCTCTCTTAAGACCAAATTCGTTCGGTAACACTTCAGGTGAAAATGAGTGTTCAAGTTGAAAACCTATGGAGCAGAGGAGTTCCAAAGATCTGAATAGCACCCTTTTGGTGAGCACTAGGTTCTATCCCATTGTCACATGCAAAACTTGTCAGGGAAAAAGGGCTAATGCACTATAGGTTAAAATTTCAAACTCCAGAAACTTTTAACAAGCTTCCCATGATCCCAAAAATTTTAGATTCAAACTACAAATAAACACAGAAATCCATACTACATATACTTCAGATTTATCAACAAATTCGAAAGAGAAAAACACGATATAAATTCGGATTTGATGAAATTCAACAGAGGTCCATAATACAACAAAATTGAATTGACATAAGAGTTAATAGGAAAATTATACAAATTTTCGGATCTAGAATGAAATTCGACAGAGATCCCATGATATGAATTGATTTTGACTTAAATAAAATTAAACAAAGAAACTCGTGATATAATTTTGGAACTAACTCCTTGGTTTGCCAACAATCAATGCACTCTTAAATTTTTAAAATAATCTCAACTAAAAACTCAGATCATTCAAACTTTAAATCTAGATAAAATATAAATCTTAGAACATATTCCATTCATAATATAAATTTGAATTTCACAATGAGGATCAAACCACCCCAATTTAGAGAGCATAAAACGTTTGAAATTACAACGAAAATTTAAATATAAATACTATAAATATTATTCGTGGAAACAATTGTAATTTAAAAATATAAACTCTCTGCTAATATTCATTAACAACAATTGTAAAAAAATTTCATTCATACTTTCTAGTGATTCGACAGTGACATTATTAGTCTAACATATTACTACACTAGTACTATAAATAAATTTAGAATATAAAAATACAAGGACCAATGAAAGTTGTGTAATTAAGATGCCCTTCAAAGTATTGCACTCATTCCTTTATTTTGCTTCTTAATCATAGAGACTTCACTGACACCTCCCAACCAATGTTAAGGGGACTCTTCTTTCCCCTTATTCCCCTGAGCCACAAAGGGGCCACACACAAGAAACCAACAAATATAGCTCCAAGACTTTCCCTTGCAAGGAAGAGATTCCACTCTTTTTACAAGCTTGGCATCCCAACTCTCACAAGTAAAACACAGTCCAATAAAAATTTGGTAGCATAACAATGTTTATAAAATCAGATCTCTTCCCTTCTACATTATTTGTCTTTATGTAATTTTTTTCCCTCACACATGTCCTCATGCACATATAATTAACTTTTTAGTTAATTTTAATTTGGATTATTCACTCACACACTTGTCATATTCTCCCCAAGTTACACCAGTATTTACCAATTTTATTTTATTTAAAAAGGTCAAATTCCCTCACAATCCTCGATGTGTTCCTATTTTCACTCCTAGGTGTCCCTTTGTTCCCTAGATTCTCATTTAAGAAGTGTCTCCTAACTAGATCTTAGTTGGAGTTAGATTATGAGTCTTCTTCTAGTTAGACTAGTGTAGTTTGACCCTAGATTTTATTCTATGTACACCCAACCTCTCAAGGTATTATTTATTTCTATTTAAAATTTCATTTTTATTAAATTCATGCACTAATGTGCATTTCATCCAATTTTTAGATTTTACCACCTTTTTCCTAGTATTAGATTTATCCCAATTTTAATATTTTACATAGTTACGAAATCAACTTAGACTTAGGACAATTCTTAGACTTAGGATTTGACTCTTGTTAGACTTTTCAATTAATAATCTATTGTTTAATTAATTAGTTAATCCAACAAGGTCTAATTATTCCAATGTTTTCTCAGCCACCTAGATTTATTGACTTCAAGTTTTAAATTACACGATGTTCCCTTCAAGACGCACCTCCATGCTCCAAGGGTGCCACTTGTCTTAGACGTGTTTTGGAAGTTGTCCAACCGATGGAGTCAAAACTCCACTCGGTCGACCTTGTGAGAGACTAAGGGATTCTAGGCAATAAGGACTCTTCCTTAATCAACAATCCTTATAAATCTTCGTTATTAATTGTCTCAGTCCTCCCTCAAGTCATTGTGGACCTTTCAAACTAGGTAATCGTTAACCTACGGTTCAGACCATGGTGGGAGTGCTATTAGACTATGACAAGGAAATTTCCACACCTCTCCCTCAAATGTCTGGTTTTTGTGTATGGCCCTTCTACTCCTTATGTGAGTCGGATTAGCAAGCATCGTCAACTTGCATCCATTGACAAAATCATTGTCAATAATTCCATATACATAAATCATACTATAATCAATCATACAACACATGTGTGTAAAATGAAATACTTCAATAAATACAATCCACTCCTTGAATCAATCTGGAGTCCAAGAGAATCCATTGACGCCATCAACATCCTTTACCTGTCATGTGTCCTACACAGTCAGGGTGACTCGTCAAAAGCCTCTGTCGATATCTATACATCAATATAATCAATAATCCATAACACCTCAACATCATCATACATAACTCATAATATGAATGAAATCACAAAGTACCATACCCGAACCACTTGTGAGAAAGTGTCCTCAAAGAATAAGTCAATAATAGTGTGTTCAATAGAGTGGGATGTTACATTTTCTTTCTTTATATGTTCTACAAGAGTATTTCCCTGTGCATTTGTAATGTCAACTAGGTCTATTGGGGGTGGCTCTGTGAAGCCATTTTCCATTGGTTCCCAACATTTCTGATCTTGGAGGAATGATTTCATCCTGAAGGAGCATAACTCATAGTTCTTACCAACAGGAAATGGTCCTTAGGTCATCCCTAAATTACTGGAGGAAGCCATTAAGAAAAATTGCAAAACTATAGATAAAAACAAAAAATTACCTTAATATGGATTCACGTGTTATCAAATTTTGGCTGCAAGAGCTCAGTTGTTGTTTGTTCTTGTCTCTCTTGCAATTTCGATCATTTTTGTGAACCCATATGACACTCCGAAAATCACCTTTAGGGATTCTTACAAACTCAATCCTCCTATAATGAGAACACTATGCAAAAATATCTCAAACAACCCTCTTATTCATTTCAAAAGCTTCTTCATAAAATTGACTGGAATTCCCATCTTATAACTATGTTTTAAGCAGTTCTGTCAATAGACCAACTAGGAAAATCAGGCCATCAGATTATCACTACTAAAACAAAGAATGTTACTAGTCTGATTACACCACTTTCTTTGTTTTTAGTCATTGATCTTACGATGATCAACAGTCAAATTTCATTATGAATGCTATTTTGTTGTATGTGCAGGTATCCTATTGTATGTGAGGGTTGTTCAAGTTACACTAGGTACCGGGATATGAATCCATCGGGAAGCACATAACTAGACCACTCCTTGCATAATATAATGACTCTTTTTAATTTTTCGTCAATCATGTTAATCAGTCATCAGTCCCACTAGACCATCGGAACACCAGACAATTGGGCCATCAACTTGCTTGACAACACACTTTGCTTGTTTACTCCGGTCTGGTTAACTGACCACTAGGGCACCGATATTACTAAATAAATTTGCATAGACGATCATGGGTCTACTCTGGCTCCTTTCATCTTAGTTGTTGATCCCTTTGATAAACGATCGGACTTGGTTGAATCAACACACACTTACACTAGGTCACCGGGGTCATGGGGCTCTCCTTCACTTGTCCTTTCAAGGGTAATGGGGACGATCCAGTTCCTTTATTTTCAGCTATTGATCCTTCATTGATCGGTCACAACCTCCTTCTGCTCCAAACCCTTACACTTAAAAAAATCTCTTCTTTGCAAGCTTGTTGCACCATAATGATTTCGTTACACTTGCAAGCAGTTTGATATCACCCTCGATCAAACTCGTGGATCCTCTTTTGAATCATACTTTCATCTATTGGCTTCTCTTGGAATGATCTGCTCTCCAGTCTATGAAGATGCTTACACCTTGTGCTCTAATACCATGTCAAACTCGGAGGAAGAGAGACAAACTCAAAGAAAAATAATGATGTGGGAAATCTATGGGGCAGAAGATGCCCTTGTAAATATTATTTTTTATTAAATATATTATAAACGAATTCCAAACATGTAAATATATATCAACGGATCTCTACCTAACTCTACATAAAACAACAACTTAACTAAAAGACTAACTAGATTCTAACTCCACTAAATCAAGTGTGTTGATGGACAAGGGAACAAGGAGATTAAATTCTAACAATAAATATATTTATATATAACAAACAATATAATAGACATATAATATATTTATAGTGTTACATAATTAATTATTTTACATTATAAATATATTATATGTCTATAAATACTTTGGATTTATATATTTGTTTATATATATATATATATATATATATATATATATATATATGATAATGATGATGATAATGATTAACAGACCGAATTGTTCTATCAAACCTTAATATGGTAAGGGATTACTTACAATTCTTTAGAATTTTGTTTGTGTACTCGAAAATCATTAAGAGAAGGTTTCCAAGGTCACCATAGTTTTGTTGAGTTAAAAGGCTAAGAAGTTCGTTAGTGTGACAAATATTTTGAAATTGAGATATAATCTTGGTATAGGCTGGATAATCTAAGATAAAGTGATTTCCATCTTCAACCTTCTTAGTGTCACAAAGGTGACACACTCTTTCATCTCATGGCGTTTTAGGAATTGACCAACTCTGAGTTTCACTATGGAGCTCAGGAGAATTTGTTCTTATCTTAACAATGTTGATTGTTTTCTTTTCACTTGTCAAAACAGAGAGATAATTTTGATCTTCTATATTAGAGTTGATTACATCCTTATAATACCTTAATTTTATTTTTTCCTCTAACTCTTTGTCACACCACATTTTCTTCTTAAATTTTTATCTAATGCTATTTTTAATAGTATCCTTATTTTGCAAAATGATCTCTTCTATGATTCCCCAATGATTTATTGAAGAATGAGCATCTTTATGCCATCCTCGCTTCAGTAGAAAGTGGATGATCGCTTCCATGATTTCCCAATTGTTTATCCAAGAATTTGCATCTTTATGCCATCCTCACTTGAGTAGAAAGTGGTTACGAATGGATTTTGAAGCAATTTTAGAAAACCTATTGCCTTCCATGTTGCTTAACTTGTTCTTATACATTAGGTATGTAGTACCTAATGTAGTCATAGTCCTTCTCTCAATGGTGAAAATGATTAGGAGGCTGAGATAGGGTGTAGGGTGTATTTCCTTATTTTGAGATTATAGGTTATAAAATTCTTATGGATTTGATGTACCTTTCTCTAGGAGAGATACTACATCCCTATACTTCACATCCATATAGAATAACAGGTGTAACAAGATTATGAAAAAGGACTTTATTCTTATCCCATATCCAAAAATCGATATAGTAATATTTTGATCCCCAATAATCATTTTCTCAATGAAATAATTCGAATTGAACATTTATAAATATATGTTCACTTTTTATATATTAATGTTTTTTTATATTTTTTATTTATTTATAAATATATGTTTCCTCAGCAAGCGGATGTCTATAAATACTTTAGATTTATAATTTTATATTTATATTTTTGTTTATAATTATAAGTTTCCTTCCAAAAT
>ML779972.1:415882-453292 GCA_009831015.1 Picea engelmannii
TGTACCGAGCAAATTGATTAATAGTTAATGAGATCAACCGCCACAAATTAGTCTTAAGCACTTTTCAAATATATTGTATGAAATATCAAAGTGATGACGGGTTTTGTAGTTGGAAATTTGCAAATGTGTAAGATCTGTATCAAATATCAAAGTGAAACGTTTTCGTGTTGGAAATTTGCAAATGTGTAAGATCTGTATGAAATATCAAAGTGATAGGTTTTTGAGTTGAAAATTTGTAAATGTGTAAGATGTCCAATAAGATATAAGTATAATACACGAAAGAATATGAGATTCTCCAAGAATTTTTACTTTTGGAAATCTTTAAGGCTAAGGCTCAGCATTAGGAAATCTTTTGTTTAGAGTTAGAGTTAGTTTGGGTTCTCATGTATTTGAGAGAGATGTTTACATACAATAAGTGTTTCTATTTTTTAGGAGACATTGTTTGAGTGAGTCACTTGTTTGGAGCAATTTTGAGTTTACAGGGATGGTCCTTGTGTGATTCTAGGCCCAATGACACTTTTCCTAGAGACATGGAGGAACTTTCTATTTTTAATAGATTTAGCACCAAGCCCCTGATTCAAATTCTGAGCACATGGTATGGATTCTTGAGTCTTTTGGACCTTTTTCATGATGATTTGTCACATATTTCTATATTTAGCAAGTTGAGCACTAGGGCTCGCATGTGAATTCAGATTGCATATATGCAAGCTTCTTGGGAAAGTGACTCCGATGAGTATGATACCATTGACATGCAAACTTATTCTATTTTTAGCAGTATCTATTTTTAGACTGTTGACATGTGGTGGTGTTCTCCTAGTTGTCCTAGGCATTTTTTACAGTTTCCTAAAATTTAGAAATTGAACCCTATTTTTAGAAGATGGTATAAATAGAAAGGGTGATGGTCTCCAGATGTGACAAGTGGCAGGCTTAGTTTTTGACATGTGGCAGAGTTTCACTATGATGTGGCCTCTACATGGCATCAAGAAGAGAGGCCACATAGAATGAGGTGGCACTTCTTTGGAGAAAATTTAGCTAGTCAGGGCTAACTTTTCTCACTAACTTTTCCTCATTTTCCATATTTTCACTTTCCATGCACTAGTTTCTCAAAATTCACCCTAATTTTCTTTAGAACACTAATTCCCTAAAAATTAGGGAATTCTAGAAAATAGGGTGAATTTCTATGCATAATAGGCTTTTCCTGACGTGTTTTAGTTAACTAAACACTCAACTCACTCTTACCCTCACTTAAATTATCTTTTCCCTCATCCTTTCCCTCACTTAAATCACTTTGTCCCTCACTTCACTCACCTTTATCTCAATTCATGTGCATTAACTCCCTCTTATCCTCACATATGCACCACTCCTTCACTTATGATGCAGGGATTTTCGAGGGTCATAACTTTTAAATTAGTTATCTATTTAGGATGAAATTTTATAGGGAGTTGTGTCTCGAAGAGTTCACTACCGTTTCGATCTAATCCTTGAGATCGAACATCATTTTGACACTTTTCTGAGGCCAAATTCCTTCATATAAAAGACCTCAAATTGGGCTTTTAGTGTTTTTTTTCAAGAATTTTTAAATTAGTAGCTATCAATTATCTCTTAGTAACTATCAAGACCAAACATGCACTATTTTGGCTAGTATTATGAGATTCTCCCAAATTTTAGCACAAGTATATGATTGGTACATGGTTTTTTTGTTTAGAGTTAGAGTTAGCTTGGTTTCGTATGCATTTGAGAGAGATGTTTACATACAACAAGTGTCCCTACTTTTTAGCAGACATGGTTTGAGTGGGTGACTGGACAGTTTGGAGGATTTTGAGTCTACAGGGATGGTCTTTGTGTGATTCCAGGCCCGATGACACTTTTTCGGGTGATATGGAGGAACTTTCTATTTTTAGTAGATTTAGCACGAGGCCCTTGATTCAAATTCTGAGCACATGGTATGGATTCTTGAGACATTTTGAGTATTTTGGACCTCGATGACTTGTCGAGCACATGGTATGGATTCTTGAGAAATTTGAGTCTTTTAAACCTTGATGATACAAGTATATGATTGGTACATGGTGTTTTTTGTTTAGAGTTAGAGTTAGCTTCGTTTCTCATGCATTTGAGAGAGATGTTTACATACAACAAGTGTCCCTACTTTTTAGGAGACATGGTTTGAGTGGGACACTTGACAGTTTGGAGCAATTTTGAGTCTACAGGGATGGTCTTTGTGTGATTCTAGGCCCGATGACACTTTTCTGGGTGACATGGAGGAACTTTCTATTTTTAACAGATTTAACACGAGGTCCCTGATTCAAATTCTGAGTACATGGTATGGATTCTTGAGACATTTTGAGTATTTTGGACCTTGATGATTTGTTGAACACATGGTATGGATTCTTGATAAATTTGAGTCTTTTAGATCTTGATGATACAAGTATATGATTGGTACATGGTTTTTTTGTTTAGAGTTAGAGTTAGCTTGGTTTCTCATGCATTTGAGAGAGATGTTTGCATACAAAAAGTGTCCCTACTTTTTAGGAGACATGGTTTGAGTGGGTCACTTGATAGTTTGGAGCGAATTTGAGTCTACAGGGATGGTATTTGTGTGATTCTAGGCCCGATGACACTTTTACAACGACATGGAGGAACTTCTATTTTTAGCAGATTTAGCATTAGGCCCCTGATTCAAATTCTGAGCACATGGTATGGATTCTTGAGACATTTTGAGTATTTTGGACCTTGATGATTTGTCAAGCACATGGTATGGAATCTTGAAAATTTTGAGTGTTTTAGACCTTGATGATACCAGTATATGATTGGTACATGGTTTTTTCATTTAGAGTTAGAGTTAGCTTGGTTTCTCATGCATATGAGAGAGATGTTTACATACAGCAAGTGTCCCTACTTTTTAGGAGACATGGTTTGAGTGGGTCACTTGACATTTTGGAGCAATTTTGAGTCTACAAGGATGGTCCTTGTGTGATTCTAGGCCCGATGACACTTTTTTGGGCGATATGGAGGAACTTTTTATTTTTAGCAGATTTAACACGAGGCCCCTAATTCAAATTCTAAGTACATGGTATGGATTCTTGAGACATTTTTAGCATTTTGGACCTTGATTATTTTTTGAGCACATGATATGGACTCTTGAGAAATTTGAGTCTTTTGGAGCTTGATGATTTGTCACATATTTCTATTTTTAGCAAGTTGAGCAGTAGGGCTCACATGTGAATTGTGCTTGCATATTTGGAATCCTCTTGGAAAATTGAATCCGATGAGTATGATACAATTGACATGAAAACACATTCTACTTTTATCAATGTCTATTTTATACTATTGACATGTGGTGGTGTTCTCCTAGTCTTCCTAAGTTTTTTTTACAGTTTCCTAAAATTTAGAATTCGAAACCTATTTTTAAAAGTTGTTATAAATAGTAGGGGTGATGGTATCTAGATGTGACAAGTGGTAGGGTTAATTTCCAACATGTGGTAGAGTTTCAATATGATGCGGCTTCTACATAGAATGAGGTGGCACTTCCTTAGAGAAAATTTGGCCAGTCAATGCTAACTTTTCCTCATTTTCCATATTTTCACTTTCCTCACTAATTTTTCATTTGGCATATTTTCATTTGCCATATTCTCACTAACTTTTCTAAAATTAGTTTTTTTTCTTCTAAAATTAACAGTTTTCGAAAATATCAAATAATAGTTATAAGGGGTTGAAATTCCATTGTAATAGTTAGGATGGAGAAGGAATAACGAGAGTTATCTTCCATTCTTGTTTGTTTGCGTGGTTTTTATATCTTGTGAATGAATCAAAGTTTAATGGCTACATCATCTAGTATCAGAGCTGGAGGATGGTTGGCAGAGGAAGAGGAAGAGCAAGTCTTGCTCAAATGTGTAGAGATATGCCAAACCTCCAAAGGAAAGTAGAAGATGTTACAAACGTGTTGGCTAGTTAGACAATAATACAAAGACAAGTGTTTAATGAAGAGACAGACCAAGGAGATTTAGATCACCATATAGAAAATGAAGAAGAACAATTAGAGCACATGACTTTTGCAAAAAGGATGCTAAGGGCTCTATAAGGGAGAAACAATGAGATCAAAATGGAAGTTTCAAAATATGTAAGGAGTCTTAAACCAGAGGAGTTAATATAATTAGTTGAATGCCATGGAAACATTTTATGAATGGAAGCCTATGGACAAAGGAAAAGAAGGTGAAATTTTCATGCACCAAGTTGAAGGGTCACACCATGATATAGTGGGATCATGTGCAGAAAGACATAACAAAAAAAGTAAAAGACAAAATTAGGACTTGGGATAAGATGGAAAAAAAATGGTAAGAAAAATGTTTGCCCTTGGACTATGACAAGACCCTTTTTTGTGGATTTCAAAACTTGAAGAAAAACATGTCCACCATGGAGGAACTCACAAATGAGTTTTATCAGTTGTCCATTCATGTGGATTACCAGGAAAATGATGAGAAACGGGCTACAAGCTATGCGAATTTTTTTAAATTTTATATTCAAAATGAATTGAGCATGAATAGGGTTAATAATGTCGAAGAGGAATACCAATTATCCTTAAAGGTCGAGGAATAACAAAACTGACAATTTTCTCAAAGGAATAGAGGAGAAAGGAGGTGTATTTCATCTACTTCAAGGGGTGGTTTTAACTATGACATAGGAAAATATGTTGATATTATGGTAGCTACGGGAGGTATTAACCTCCACGTGTAACCCTGACAAGAATAGAATATTATGGAAAGAAAGAAGGAACCCTAAAGCTTTGGACATAACCCTAGAGCACAAGTCGACCAAAGAAAATAATTAATATTGAGTCTTTATCATCCAGAAAGAGAAGTCGGCCAAGACAGTTAAGAAAGAGAAGTATAAATACACGATTCCAGAGCTCATTTGTGCACACGCAGCTCGCAAATGCAGAAATTTAGCACGCAGTGTAGAAATTTAGTAAGTGCACAAGTTTGGAGAGTTGTTGTGGCTGCAACTACTGCAACTTGTATTTTTCGTTTTTAGAATTGGAATTTCTCTTGGTTATGGTTTGGAATTTATTCCTTTTGCGCTAGCTCTAGAGAGAGGTATTCTACATTGATTGGTTATTGGTTCTAGGGTTTCTTCCATAATTATTCGCTTTGTCAAGGTTAAGGTTCTCGAGGGTGGCTTCGGCCTATGGTTAGGTGACAATATTCCTATATTACCTATGGTTAAATGAGCACACCCATTTTTATAACAGGTTATGGGCCCACACAATATTGGGACAGTCTAACCACTGGAAGATAGATTAGGAGGATTTTTCTTTGTTACAGTTGCATTTTCAGTCAAAGTTTTTGTTGTAGAAACGAAACCCTAACCCTCTTGTTAAGGTGCGTTAAGAGAAGAGATTGACCTAATTTTTGGATAGCCTAGTGCACCCTAACCTAGTGCACCTCCTACTCTCAGCAAGCTAAGACATCAAGTTTGAGTTCTTGGTCAAAATCAAAGAAATCATCACTTACTCTTTGAAGTCATAAAATAATTTATAAGGGGCTTCTAACTTCATAGCATGGAATACAAGGATTGATCTCATCCTTTCCAAGAATAAATTGTTGTATATTGTGAAAGGAAATATCGTGGAACCACAGTTTGAAAAAGGAAAAGAGAAGGAACCTCAAAACATTGCAGTTATAGAGAAGTTCAAAGACAATGACATCAATTCCATGAGTATCATAGTGGACTCTATAAAATACCACTTGATACCCTACATCTCTCATATTGACTCATCTAAGAAGATGTACGATGCCCTAACTAACCTCTTCTCAAGTTAGAAACATTGGACAAGTAATGAGTCTGAAGAATGAGCACTCTGACATGAAAATGAATGATGATGACCCCATAACATCATATGTTGTGAGAATATCTCAGTTAAGAGATCAACTACAAGCTATTGAATAAATCATTTCAGAGAAGGAACTGGTAAATATAATACTCAATGGCCTTCCTAAGACATCAGATGCATTTGCCGCAAGAATGAACACAAGAAAGGAATATCCAACAATTGAAGAACTTTGGACTTGTGCACAAGAAGAATCAAGGATTAACGCAAAAGAGAAATACCAAAAATAAATATGAATATCAAGCCTTCACAACAAAGTTCAAGAATTTCAGGAATAAGAAGAAGTTTAGCTTAAGGAAGAAACAAAATCAAGAAAAGGATATGTCAAAGATATAATGCTTCAACTGTCGAAAATATGGTTAATACAAAAACCGATGTCCTGATTTAAATAAAAGGAAGGAAACATATGAAGCACCAGTTGTCGAAGAAAGGGAACCCTCAAAGAAGGCCAAGCAGGATAAATCAGACTTCTTCTTCTAAGTCAAGGTAACACTATTCCTCAAATTTCTTGTACATACCATGTTTACATAGTTTTTGTACATATCATACATATCTATTTCTTAGAACATAAGATGTTCAAGTGAAAAAATACTTATGGAAGAATAACAAGATAAGGATTGTTATCACGATGACTACAAGTCAAGCAATACACATGAAAAGATGAAGTGCGTTGAAAACCCTTGGTAAAAATTCTTGTGGAAGCTATTATATAAGTAACAACTGCAAGATTAGCCAAAATCAAAATCAAACTTGAAGAGACCCATTATAAGTCAAAAAAGAAAGAAGTTAGCAATCAAGAGGAGATTATGAAAAGACTTGTGACACTTTGCAGAAGGTAATAAGGATGCAAACATAAGCATGAACTCTCTTAGATGGAGGGAGATGATTACAGAATTCCAAAACAAGAGCATGTATTCATGCATGAAGCAAGGATTATGAGGGAGCTAATCCTAAATGATATGATCCACTAAGGATTATAAAGTATCTGTCCATGTTCCCATTGAAAGTAACAACCATGATAAGCAACATGTGTTTAGTTTGACTCTAGAAGAAGTCTTCTTCGAAAAGCAACATCCTTGGTTGTCCTTCTACATCCATGATCCTATGATGAAAGGAAGAAGTTGGAATATTTAGGGAATATAGAAGATCCCATGGACCCAAGAGATAAAGAGAGACATGAGGAATAACATGAAGATTCCAAGAAAGAAAGAAAATAAAGAACAACTAGTTATTATACCGAGAATCCCAAGTCTACCAGCGTGGTTTGAATCCACAAAGAAGAAATCAAGAAGAGGAAATGGAAGTTATGATAAGGAATAGTGTATGTAAGAAAATGTGAAAAAGAATTATGAATAGAAGCATTGCAAGATTTATAGGTTCTTACAGAAGGAGGGAGAAGGCTATGACACCAACTTGTTCCAGTAAACCAAATATACCTCTTGTAGTATTCATGGATTGGAATTTACATGTAAAAGACTGTTCTTCCTAATAAATAAAGTGAGAAAGAAGATTATACCAGAAAGAGACCCATGTATGCAGATATAAGAATACCTTGTATGGATTCAAAAAACATGATGTAGAGTATCTCATATACAACACAAGCATGGTGAAAACTTTCTATGAAAGAGATAGTGTATCAGAATAGTTACTCAGAAATTTGGGATGATGGATTGCTAATCAATGGAAAACTCTCATGATGACATAAGAAGTGCTACTTGGATATGTTTCAGTTTGAATCCTTTCCACGATGTCATGAGCTAGAAGGAAACATAAGTGTTGAATTTGACCATGATATTATGTAATGATCAGATCCATATGAAGCCTTCAGAGAAAACTAGTGTTCCATGGCAGACTGAAGTACATTGAGATCAAGCATTATATTATCCATAATGAAGTCCAGAAGAAAGAATTGGTTCTCCAATATATCTCCACATATGAGGAGATAACATATATTTTGGTAAAGCCTCTCTCCAAGATGAAAAGTTTGCGTACTTAAGAGAAACAAGTTGGGGCTCGTGGAGACAAATTCCTTATTGAAAAAGGAATATGTTACTCCCATGTTGGGAGGGAGCATTGATATGTTATTGATTTATGGAAATTCATTTTTCAATTTGAAAAATGGTCCCGTATGAGCAGTTCCTTTCCAGTTCAAAAAGTGGTTTGAGATTTTTGACGGATAAGCATTTTCCAGTTTGGAAAATGATCTAGAACGGAAAATCATTTTCCTAATAAAAATGGTCCAATAAATTGTTGATGTACCATAGACAACGATTCCCCTTATGTCCAGTGTGGGGGAATGGTTTAGGACAATCATTCTTCTTGACAGTCACTCTGAGTAGTGGTCAAGTAGAATGGTACGCCTCATCGGGAAATTATTCTTTTGAAGTTCACAGTTGTGAGAAGTTTCGAAGAATGGTTCATTTTGGAGGTTGTGCAATACAATCATTGTCTAGGTCATACTCATTCTTTCCATGTTGCACTGTGATTAGTGTCGGAGGAATGTCCTAGTTAGGTGAATGGTCTAGGTTCAAGAATCAGGGACATGCAATCCTTAGGGAAGACTCATTCTCTCCAGGTTGGACTATGATTAGTGTCGAAGGAATGGCCCAGTTAGGTGAATGGTCCAGGCTCAGAAATCATGGACAATTATTCTTCTATGCTTGAGAAGAATAGTCTAGATAGCCCATGACTGATGCTTTACTTTCTAAGGGAAGATGCTCTTCCAGATCTCACAGATGTGAGTGGAAGAATGGCCCAGATGAATGAGTTTGTATCATGGTATTGTTATACAGGTTGATATGGGATGATACAATTACTCTGGAGATTGTATGTCTCTGGAAAATAGTTGTATACCACTATGGTGGATGTATTCCACTAGTTGTGACTATGTGTCACTGGTTAAGTAGTTGTGTTCTACTCAGTGTGGTTGTGTACTACTGGATAGTAGTTGTTTACTACTATGAATAGACACAGTTGTGTTATATTAGATGACATTGCTCTAATTTCCATGGATACCATCACTAGTGTTGGAAATGATTACCAATTAGATGGATAGTCAGTGTGTTGGTGGACAGACACTCTCCAAGGGGAAAATTGTCCAGGACAATTATTCTTCTAAGACATATGTCCAGATTATAAGAATAGTCCTTCTAGCCCATGGCATGGCTTCCAGCATCATTTAGAACAATTATTCTTATAGGACATATGTATGGATTAGAAGAATGGTTCTTGTATCACTCTATGGAGTGAGTGACTTATTGACCATCATGCATGATTACTCAGATGGAGTAGGGTTTCGAGAGATGATGCATTTGATGCTATCAGATGATATTGATAGTGATGACGGTGCTTGTGATTTGATCATGACCATTGAGATATCTTGTGTGGCTATGATGATGCTACCAATTGAATGGCATGTTTGTGCTCAAGAACATTTTTTTGAATATCTCCCTAGCTAGGAGGGAGTGTTGATATTATGGTAGCTGTGAGTAGTATTAAGCTCCATGTGTAATCCTGACAAGAATAGAATATTATGGAAAGTAAGAAGAATCCCTAAAGCTTTAGATATAACCCTAGAAGACAAGTCGGCTAAAGAAAATATTTAATATTGAGTCTTTAGCCTCCAGAAAGATAAGTTAGCCCATAAAGCTAAGAAAGAGCAGTATAAATACAAGATGTCAGAGCTCATTTGTGCACACACCACTCACAATTGTAAAAATTTAGTAAGTGTGCAAGTCTGGAGAGTAGCTTCAATTTCAACTTGTATTTTTCGGTTTTAGACTTGGAATTTCTCTTGGTTATGGTTTGTAATTTCTACCTTGTGTGCTATCTATGGAGAGAGGTATGCTACATTGATTGGCTATTGGTTCTAGGGTTTCTTCCAGAATTATTCTCTCTATCAAGGTTAATGTTCTCGAGGGTGGCTTCGACCTATGGTTGGGTGAAAATATTGATATATTGTCTATGGTTAAACGATCACACCTATTTTTCGAACAAATCATCCCGAGGAGTTGAGAAAGAAAAATATACTTGACAAGCTAACCTGAATCAAATACGAGAAAGAGAATTTCAGATGAGTAGAGGTTATGAAGGTTGTAGAGGAAGACCTAATGTGTGTTTTAGGTGTGATGTAGAGGGTCATCGAACATTTGAATGCTCAAATTCTAACATAGAAGAGACGAAGAAAAGACAACAACCTAGTTTAAATTTGATCCAAGCTAGGAATGAAGAAGAAGGATATGAATCTAAAGTCCCTCCTAATATGGGGGATAATATCATGATAGGAAGGTCAATGGTGACTCCCAAAAAAGAGAAAAGGGAGAGTAGTGGAAATGAATATTCTTGGCTTCAAATAAATATTTTTCGAACCAGATGTAGTGCTAAGGGAAAGGTTTGTCAAGTTATTGTTGATAGTGGTGTATTTATTCTTGATAGTGGTGTAGTTATCATAATATGGCTTCCAAATATATGCTAGATAAATTGAAATTACATTGTGAAACACATCCCCATACTTACCGAATTGTGTGGTTCAAAAAAGGGAATGAAGTCACCATTAATAAAATATGTTTGATCAAGTTTTCTATCGGTAAGAGTTATAAAGATTAAGTGTGGTGTGATGTCATTCCAATGGATGCATGTCATCTGTTATTGAGGAGGCCTTGGAAATATGATAGAAAATTCATGCATGATGGAGAAAAGAATATGTATGTTCGCATGTTTTACAAGAAGAGCGTGCTTTTCATTGATGGCAAGAATAACAACGATGATGGCCAATAGTAAAGAAGCGATGAGATTTCAAATATTCAAACTTCGGAGGATATGGAAGGAGTACACAGATCCACAATTCGGCTAAGTGTTGAAGTGAATCTTTAATAAGTTGAGAGAGAAGAAGATGAGAAATATCATAAGAGATAGTGCTTTCCAGAAGTGCAGATGAGGTCCAAGAGACAAGCTCATAGGAGGAGAAAAGGTCAAGACCCTTGAACACTTAGAAAACCTTCTAATTCAGAGAGATCAAAAGTTCATGAGGAAGAGAGAAAGTGTTCGTTGGATCATCGATACAGAGGACCAACAACTGTCTGATCAAATCAAGGTACGCAAGCCTTAGCACTTTTCTGGGTGAGGGATATTGCCAAAGTTTCAAACTCCTAAAGTAATTTGAGACTGTTCATCACCAGGAGGAGAATATGGTTCATTGATCATCGGGAGATACATGTCAGGAGATCATGAGTTTAGGAGGGAGAAAATTTTGATATTTTAAATCCCTGAAGCCTGAAGAGCCGGAGAGCTGGATTAAATTTCAACGACCAGATCCAGAGGGATATGTGGCGATGGATCGTGACCTCTGGAGGAATCACTTAGAGAAGTTTAAGTTTGAGATTTGAAATCCCTGAAGCCTGGAGAGCCGGAGAGATGGAGTAAATTTCAACCGTCAAATCTGGAGGGATACGTGATGACAGATTGTGAGCTCCATAAAAATCTCACTTCAATAATTTCCAGTTGAGAATTGAAATTCACGAATCTCGGAGAGCTGGAGAGCCGAAGTAAATATCGATCATCTGATCATACGAAGTAGATCTCAGTCGTCATATCTTCTGAAGAATATCTGAAGCATCAGATCATCCGAAGTGGATCCGGGTCGTCTGATCTAGAAGATATGTGGCGTAAATCTGTGGACTCTAGGTAAAGACCCAAAGTAAGCCTCAACCATCTGATTCAAGGACATGTGGAAGACCGTGACAACAAGGACATGTGGAAAACCATGCCATCAAGGACATGTTGCAGACCACGTCAGCAAGGACATGTGGCAGACCACGTCATCAAGTGACATGTGGCAACCACTCGACCCGTGCCAAGTCAACAGGTGACGTGTGTAATGTTACATCACTCTGAGAGTTTTACTTCTAGAGTTTTACCACCAGCATATGCCCTAAGTCCTGAAGTCCCAAATGTCGAAGTCCCGAAGAGGATACGATTCGTCCGATATGAAGATCATTTTGGGTGCATTCTCAACCGTTGATCTAGTACAGTGGAAGGATAATGTAAGTGGAAGTGTTAATCGACAGCAAGCGGTCTCCACTGCCTATGACTTATTTAGCAGGTGACCACTCCAGAGGAGAATTAAGCAACGATCATCCTAAATTCATGAAGGGCCGAAGTCACTTATGATCATTTATCATGTTAGAGCGTATGTGTCAATACATTGTTGATTACGGGCGAAACTACTACGGGAAAATGCGAAGGAGAAAGGTTTGAAATTACCGAAGGATGAAGTCCCAAAGTAGAGGATAATCATTGGATTAAGGAGGATAGGTTTATGGAGATCATCAACTCTAGAAGATTGACGTACAGAGGAAAGAAGGGTTTGAGAGTTGAAATTCCTGGAGCCCAGATCACGAAGTAAATCGCAGTCATCGATTTAAGAAGGTTAGATTTGATCTGTCAGTTTAGGATCACCATCAAGATCGTGAGATCGATAGTCCCGTCACGTTGCAGAGGATTGAAGGTGTGGGAACTTTAAAAATTTGAAGGCGGGCCGCAATCGAAACCATGGTTTTGGAGAAAGGACATGTGGAGGCTCAGGGTAAATTGTGGGGCAAAACGTAGTTTGTTTCAAACCACCTTTGGATGCGCCTGCAATCGTATGGTCACATGAGTTCATCACCCAAGTTCATATCGAAAGAAGGATGTAGCACTTGCTAGACCAATATCGCGAAGCTCTTTTTGAATAGGCGTGTGGTCACCACCATTGGTCACGTAAAGGAAGGGGCTTAGGACTGATTTACCTACAGTGAATAAAACAACTAACTGTAACTGCTAGTGAAGAAAAGGAATCTCAGGATAATGGGAACTAATGATGATAGATATTGAGTAACCACCAGTAAAGTGGCAGATTTGTGATGAGGGCCTGGGTGAGAAATGGGAGAAAATATGACATGCAGAACATAGAAGAGGATACATATAATTGAGATGCAACACAGACTTGTGGAGACAAAGAGTTGCCAGGATGATATGGCAGAGGACTTGTCATGATAAATACATGTAGAGAATGTGATTTTTGGGAACTGAAGCATGAGCATAGAAGGTGGTAGTAAGAAGCAGAAAAGGACTAGAGAAGAGGTGCAATAGAAAGGAATGCAGTGTATGCACAGAGAATAAAAGGCATAAGAGAAGTTGAACAAGATGTCATTGTGAGTGTAGGAGGAAAAAGAATAGAGCATAGAAGAAAAAAGATGCATAAGAGGAACAAAGGATAGAAGCTTAAGAAGGCAGAGGAGACATGGAGCTGTAATAGGCCATATCAAAGACATAGCAAGCAAGTAAAAGTTTTTCAAGATTCAATCAGGGTGGTAGGGTGGTTCTAGGGAGGACTGTTGTCCTCAGAGTTTCAAGTGGGTGCTTGAACGCAGGGTTTTGTAGCTTCCATCTGGTTGCATCTAGAAAAACCAAGGTGGTAGGGTGGTGCAAGGAAGAACTATTGTTCTCTGTTATACAGGTTGGTGCTTATGTGACAGGAAGTTGTTGCTTCTATCCAATTGGTGCTAGAACTCTCCCGGAGTTAGTGCTTCCTTATAATGGGTGCTAGAGAAACCAGAGAACTGGATCAGGAAGTTGTAGCCTCATATTTGAGTTGGAGCTCAAAGACTGTGATGTACATGAAAGTTGGAGCTTGATTGACATCCTAAGAAGAAGAGGTTTTCACCCTTTATGGGTTTCGTCATGAAAATCAGTGTCTCTATGTATTCTTTGTGATTGATCAAATATTGTATATCTGTGCATGTTAAGTTATGAACAACACATTGAATAATAATCTAGAAAGAAGCAGGAAACAACAGGAAAAGTTTCAAGCTTATATACATAAATGATTCACCCCCCCCCTCTTAGTTATATTTCCAACAATTGGTATCAGAGTCAATGCCTTTGATCAAAGGTAGATCCATAAGATTGAACATGACTAGTCACGAAGGGAGTTCAACTAATAGAGCCCCTTTGTTTGATGGAACAATTGTTTCCTTATGAAAAATAAGGATGAGAACATATTTAATGTCTTTGGGTGTTTATGTTTGTGATGTCATTGAAACTGGATATGTGAAGCTTGTAGTCTTGGCCTCAAAAGATGATAAGTTGGAGTTTATATTTAATGCAAAAGAAATGAATTCCATCTTCAGTGGACTTTCAGAAGCTGAGTTTGTCAAATTCATGCACTCTGATTCAACAAACGTTATGTGGGACAAGCTGATGAGTAGTTATGAAGGTAATGAAAAGGTGAAAGAGGAAAAACAACAGACTCACAGACTGAATTTTGAGTAGTTAAATATGGATGAAGAAGAAACTATCAGTAAGTACTTATTACATATAGAATAACTTGTCAACACTATGAAAGGTCTAGGTGAAACGATAGATGAACCTTTTCTAGTCCGGAAAATATTAAGATCTATTCCTGATAGATTTAACTCAAAGGTCTCTTCTATAGAGGAAATAATTGATCTCAAAGCGTTGACACTAAATCAACTTATTGGAACCCTAACTGCATATGAAATGAGAATCACCAAAAGTAAATCCACTACAAGAGAGGCATCCTTTAAAGCAGAGAAAAACAAAGACTCCGATATAGATGAGATTGAAGCAAATTTTGTGAGAAGACTGAATGAAGGATAAGACAAATACAAAGGTAAACTTCCCATTCAAATGTTTCAACTATGGTAAGATATTTCATTTTTCATCTAAGTGTCCTCAAAAAAGAAAGGATCAGACATATAACAATGAAGAGAAGAACAAACACAATAAGGTCTATAAAGAGAATAATTTTAAGAAGAAAATCCTTTGTGTAAACAATGATGATGATCCCTCAGATGATGAAAGCAGTGACTCTTCTATTGAATATAAAATAAATGATATCATGCTAATATATTTAGAATATCTAAACACTGAAGATATAGGAAGTGAGATCATTGAATGTGAAGCAATAGTAGATCTTGAAGGAGAACTTGTCATTTCCATGGAAGAGATTGATAGACTCAGAGAAAAGAAAAGAAAAAAAAAACAATTACTACTCAGGTATGAGAAAACATGCAGTGAACCAACTGAAGAAATTTCTCTGTTGAAGGTTAAGTTGGAAGAACATAAGAATATTGAAGACATCCTCAAACAACAATTGAAGGAAGTTGAAACAAAAGGTGAAAAATTGGAAGATGAAGTAGTGACTGTCAGAAAAGATCTAGAGAAATTTTAGGACTTATATCATTAGAATCTGACAACTATTAAAGCCTCAGAAGGATTAGCCTCCATTTTGAATCAACAAAGGAATTCGAAGTTGAAAAATGGTTTGGGTTATGAAGAGGGATCAAGTTGTGGTCAGCCAAGCAACAAAGAATCCATCAAGTTTGTTAAATCTACAACCATTGACAACAACAAACCTGCAAAAACAAAGGAAGAGAATCAACTGTGAAGGAGGAGTGAAGGAAAAGCTACCAGAACTGAATCTGTAGAACAAGGAAATAATACACCCTTTGCTCAAGGAAATCATCAGCATGGAAGAAATCAACCTACTCAAAGAAGACAACCATTTTCTAGGTACAAAGATTTTTTCTATGGATATTGTTTTTATTGCTCTAAATTTGGCCACAAAGCTGTAAATTGTTCCTTAAGATTTATACATGAGCAATCAAGAAAGCTAAAGAATAAATATCTGCCAAAACAAAGAACAAGACAACCATGTAACAAACAACCATAGACTGCAAATCATGTGATGGCTGGGAAAATGACGCATATTGAAGATAACAATCGTTATGATCCTTTATTCAGTGAACCAGAATGTTACATCTGCCATAATTATGGACATAAAGCTGCATAATATCACTTAAAGAAATATAAGACAGATTCAAATCACAGAGATGAAAACGTCAATGTTTGGAAGAAGAATGAAGATAACAAGTGTGGATTAGTGTTTTCATCTCAAAGACAAAAACACCCCTGGTATATTGACAACATATGCTCCAGTCATATGGCATGTGACAAAAGTAAGTTCCTATTAGTCAAAGAAAATAAATCAGGGAGTGTGACCTTTGGAAATGATGCTCTAGAAAAGATCAGAGGTAAAGTTCTAGTAAGCTTAATTAATGGAAGAATCAAAGCTCAAGATGTATTATTTGTTGATGGTTTAAAGAATAATCTTCTTAGTGTCATTCAGATATGTGACAGAGGATGTGAAGTCACTTTCACTGCCAAGAATTGTAAAATAAAGACAGTAAACGAAGGAGAGATGATTGTAAAAGGGGTTAGAACTGAAAACAATGTATATGTTTTGAAGGAAGATAAGGAGAAATTTCATTTAATCAAATTTGATGAAAGTTGGTTATGGCACAGAAGGCATGGACACCTAAATTTTGATCATATTGTCAAACTGAATAATGAAGGCACTTTGAAAGACCTTCCGAGAATATCTAATCTTGACAGATTTGTATGTGAATCATGTTAAATGGGGAAGCTGAGTCTTTCTCAATTAAAATCGAAGCGTTTCACATCTTCAGAGAAACCACTTCAAATTTTTGATATGGATCTATGTGGACCACCATGAAAGAAAGGAATTGGAGGAGAATGTTAATTTATGCTAGTCATTGATGACTTCTCCAGACTTACGTGGGTTTCCTTTCTGAGAGAAAAATTTGATGTGTTTGAGAAGTTCAAAATGTTTAATGCGTTAGATGAGAATCAGACAGGAAGGAAGTTAAAAGAAATTTTCTCAGACAAGGGAGGAGAATTTATGTCAAGAGATTTCAAATAATTCTATGATAGACATGGAATTAAAAGAGAATATATTATTCCAGGTACTCCTCAACAAAATGGAGTTGTAGAAATCCAAAATAGATTAGTTTGGTTGATGGCAAGGGCTATGATGAGTGAAAGGGACATTTCATAAACCTTCTAGGTGGAGGTTTTTCACATGACTATTCATATTCTAAACAAAGCATATCTAAGGCCAAACAATGATAAAACTCCATATGAGTTGTGGTTTGGTCGACCTACATCAATCAAGCACTTCAAAGTATTTGGAAGTAAATGATACATCAAGAATAATGATGATCATCTGGGAAAATTTGATAGTAGAAATGATGAAGGTATATTCTTAGGATATGCAACGAACAATAAAGGATATATATTCTTTAACAAAAGAATGCATAAATTAGTAGACTGTATTGATGTTCGAATTGATGAAGAAGCTCCTGTAAAATATCAATAGAGAATAATCACCAAGCCAGATGAAAAATATGATGAGAAGAATGAAAAAATTATCAGAGTCATAAGAAGATGATGAATCAGGTGGAGAAGAGACACCCAGACAAGAAGAGATAGGACAACAATCAACATCAAATCCTTCCTCTAGGATTACTCAAAAGAATCATCCTGAAAGTCAGATAATTGGTGAGAAAGACAAAGGTGTACAAACTAGGAGAAGGATAATCAAAGACACCAAGCAATCACATATAACCTTCATATCCATGGTGGAACCCAAGATATTTAATGAAGCCAATAAAGACATAAATTGGGTAAAATCAATGAATGAGGAACTGGACCAGATTGAAAAGAATGTCACTTGGGAATTCATTCCTAGGCCAGGAAATAAAAATGTAATAGGGTCCAAAGGGGTCTACAAAAATAAGATGAATGCGCAAGGAAACATTGTAATAAATAAGGCTAGATTAGTCTGCAAAGGATATGCTCAAATAGAAGGACTGGATTTTGATGAAACATTTGCACCCATATCAAGATTAGAAGCTATTAGAATGTTTCTTTTCTATGCTTGTCATAAATAGTTTAAAGTATATCAAATGGATTTCAAGTAAACTTTTCTAAATGGAGAGATAAAAGAAGAAGTCTATATGGAACAACCAGAGGGTTTCCAACTGTCAGATAACCCTGACTTTGTCTGGAAGCTGAAGAAAGCCTTACATGGGTTTAAACAATCTCCTTGTGCCTAGTATTATAGACTGGATAAGTATCTTCAAGACAAAGGGTTGAAGAGAGGAACACTTGACAACAACCTATATATCAAAATAGAGGGTAATGATTTTCTCATTGTGTTGGTTTATGTAGATGACATCATCTTCGGAAGTAATAATGCTTCATTGGTACAATGGTTTGATTTTGCTATGCGGTCTGAATTTGAAATGTCTATGATAGGGGAACTGTCATTTTTTCTTGGTCTACAAATTACTCAGAGGTATGAAGGAGTATTTATTTCTCAGGAGAAATATCTAAGAGAATTTTTGAAGAGGTTTCAAATGGAAGATTCTACACCTATGAGCACACCTATTGTCACTGGATGCAAGTTAAGAAAGGATGATGACTAACCTGATTTTGATCAGAGTTCATATAGGTCTATGATAGGCATCTTATTGTACATCACAACATCCCATCCAGACATAGTGCATGTTGTTGGAATGGTAGGAAGATATTAGGCTGCACCTAAACAGAGTCATTTGTTAGCTGTCAAAAGAATATTCAAATACTTGAAAGGAACAATGAAATATGGACTATGGTATCCTAGGAATCGTGATTTTCAACTATCAGTATATTCAGATGTTGATTGGGCTAGCTGCGTGGATGAAAGGAAAAGAACGAGTGGAGGTGCATTCTTCTTAGGAGATTCTCTTGTAACATGGTTGAGAAAGAATAAAGGTTCCATTTCCTTATCGATTATATAAGCTGAATACATTGCAATTGCCACTTGTCGTACCCAAGTATTATGGACAATTCAGATACTTGTAGACATGGACATAAAGTATAATGCATCGATCCCTATTCATTATGTTAATACTAGTGAAATTGGTGTGTCAAAGAATCATGTATTTTAGTCCAAGACCAAGCATATACCCATCAAGTATCACTTATTGAGGGAACAAGTAACCAACACTATTGTTTCTTTGCATTATATTCCATCCAAAAATTTGATTCCTGATATCTTCACTAAACTGCTTGCAAAAGATCAGTTTGAATCTCTACGCAAGAAGTTGGGTGTGACCCTATTATCAAGTTAAAATAGTCTATCTAATCAGGGGGAGAGTTATCCTAGTATATCCGATCAGGGGGAGCATAAAGTCACTCTTTGTTTTCTTTGACATTGATTTGAAAGCGGGAGAAAAAAGGTGTTGTCTGTATGCTATAGTTGGAGGTCTAAGCAGAATAGTGCAACCTTTCAGGGTTGCCATAAATTCCAAAGAGGGAGATTGTTGGCACATTTTATAGGAAGAGTGTGATTTTCATTGATGGAAAGAACAACAACAACAATGGCCAATAGGAAAGAAACAATGAGAGTTCGAATATTCAGACTTCAGAGGATATGCAAGGAGTGCATAGATCCACAATTTGGCTAATTGTCGAAGTGAATCTTTAAGAAGTCGAGAGAGAAGAGGATGAGAAATATCAGAAGAGATAGCGCTTTTCATAAGTGAAGATGAGGTCCAAGAGATGGACTCACAGGAGGATAAAAGGTTGAGACCCTTGAACACTTAGAAAACCTTCTAATTCGGAGAGATCACAAGTTCAGGAGGAAAAGTGACAGTGGTCGTTGGATCACCAATCCAGAGGACTATCAACTGTTCGATCAAATCAAGGTATGCGAGCCTTAGCACTTTTCTACGTGAGGGATATTGACAAATTTACGAAGTCCCAAAGTAATTTGAGACCGTTCATCACCAGGAAGAGAATCTGGTTCATTGATTGTCGGAAGATATGTGTCAAAAGACCATGAGTTCAGGTGGGAGAAAATTTTGAGATTTGAGATCCCTAAAGCCTAGAGAGCCGTAGTAAATTTCAACCATCATATCAAGAGGGATACGTGGCAATGGATTGTGAGCTCCAGAGAAATAAATTTGAGAAGTTTGAGTTTGAGGTTTGAAATCCCCAAAGCCCAGAGAGCCGAAGAGCCGTAGTAAATTTCAACCCTCAGATCTAGAGGGATACGTGGCGATGGATCGTGAGATCTGGAGAAATCTCACTTCAAGAATTTCCAGTTGAGAATTGAAATTCTTGAAGCTTAGAGAGCCGGAGAGATGAAGTAAATCTTGATCGTCCGATCATTCGAAGTAGATCTCAATCATCATATCGTCCGAAGAAGATCTCAAGCGTTGGATCGTCCAAAGTGGATCTAGGACATCTAATCTAGAAGAGATGTGGTGTAAATATATGGACTCTGGGTTAAGACACAAAGTAAGCCTCAATTGTCTGATTCAAGGACATGTGGTAGACCATGTCAGCAAGGACATATGGCAGACCATTTCAGCAAGGACATGTGGTAGGCCATGTAAGCAAGGACATGTGGAAGACCACGTCAACAAGTGAAATGTGGCAACCACTCGACCCATCCCAAGTCACCAGGTGGTGTGTGTAATTTTACATCACTTCGAGAGTTTTACTTCAGGAGTTTTACCACCAACAGATGCCCTAAGTCCCAAAGTACTGAATGCCGAAGTACCGAAGTGGATATGAGTCGTTCAATCTAAAGATCACTTCGGGTGCATTCTCAACCATTGATATAGTACAGTGGAAGGACAATGTAAGTGGAAGTGTTAACCAAAAGAAAGCAGTGTCCACCACCTATGACGTATTTAGAAGGTGACCACTTCGGAGGAGAATGAAGCAACAATCACCCTAAAGTCCCGAAGGGCCGAAGTCACTTATAATCGTTGATCATGCAGGAGGTTACATGTCAATAGATCGTTGACTCCGAGCGAAACTAATCCAGGAAAACACGAAGGAGAAAGGTTTGAAATTGCCGAAGGCCAAAGTCCTGGAGTGGAGGATAGTCGTTGGATTAAGGAAGACAGGTGTTTGTATATCATCAACTCTAGAAGATTGACGTACGGTGGAAAGAAAAGTTTGAGAGTTGAAACTCTCAGAGCCCATATCACGAATTAAATCAAAACCATCGATTTAAGAAGGTTAGATATGATCTTTCAGTTCAGTAGAACCATCAATATCATGAGATTGATGGTCCCATCACATTGCAGGGATTGAAGGTGCATGAACTTTAAAAAGTTGAAGGCGGGCCGCAATCAAAACCATGGTTTTGGAGAGAGGACACATGGAGGCTCGATGTAAATTACGAGGCGAAATGTAGTTTGTTTCAAACCACCTTTGGACATGCCCACAATCACATGGTCACATGATTTCATCACCCAAGGTCATATCGAAAGAAGGAGCTAGCACTCGCTAGACCGAGATAGAAAAGAACTTTTTGAATAGGCATGTGTTCACCGCCAGTGGTTATGTAAAGGAAGGGGCTTATGATTCATTTACCTACAATGAATAAACGACTAACTGTAAATGGTAGTGAAGAAAAAGGAATCTCAGGATAATGAGCATTGATGATGAATAAACATTGAGTAACCTCCAGTAAAGTGACAGAGTTGCGATGAGGACCTAGGTGAGAACTGGGAGAAAATACGACATGCAAAACATAGAAGAGGATCCATAGAATTGAGATGCAGAACAAAGTTATGGTGACAAAGAATTGCTAGGATGATCTGGTAGAGGACTTGGCATGATAAAGACATGCAAAGAATGTGATTTTTGGGAACTGATGCATGAGTGTAGAATGTGGTAGTAAGCAGAAGAAAAGGAGCAGAGAAGAGGTGCAACAGAATGGAATGCAGTGTATGCACAAAGCATAAAAGGCATAAGAAAAGTTGAACATGATGTTGTTTTGAGTGCAAGAGGAAATAGAGAAGAGCATAGAAGCAAAAAGATGCATAAGCAGAACAGAGGATAGAAGTTGAAGAAGGCAGAGGAGACATGGAGTTTTAATAGACCGTATCAAAGACAGAGCATGTAAGTAAAAGTTTTGCAATATTCAATCAGGGTGGTAGGGTGGTGCTACGAAGGACTGTTGTCCTCAGAGTTTCAAATGGGTGCTTGAACACATGGAGTTGTAGCTTCCATCTAGTTGCAACCAGAAAAACCAGGGTGGTAGAGTGGTGAAAGGGAGAACTATTGTTCTCTGCTATACAGGTTGGTTCCTATGTGACAGAAAGTTGGTGCTTCCATCCATTTGGTGCTAGAAAAATTAGGGAGTTGGTGCTTCCTTCTAGTGGGTGCTAGAGAAACTATAGAGTTTGTGATCTTAGCAAGTTGTAGCTTGCTATCAGAGGTTGTAGCCTCATATTTGAGGTGAAGCTCAAAGACTGTGATGTACATGAAAGTTGGAGCTTGATTGACATCCTAAGAAGAAGAGGTTTTCAACCTTTATGGGTTTCCTCATGAAAATCAGTGTCTCTATGTAGTTTGTGTGATTGATCAAATATTGTATATTTGTGCATGTTAAGTTATCAACGACACATTAAATAATATTCTAGAAATAATAAAAAAATAATAGGAAAAGTTTCAAGATTATATACATAACTGATTCACCCCCCTCCGCTCAGTTATATTTCCAACAATTGGTATTAGAGATGGTGCCTTTGATCAAAGGTAGATCCATAAGCTTGAACATGACTAGTCGTGAAGGGAGTTAAAGTAATAGAGCTCCTCTATTTGATGGAACAAAACTTTCCTTCTGGAAAATAAGTATGAGAACATATTTAATGTCTTTGGGTGTTGATGTTTGGGATGTCGTTGAAATTGGATATGTGAAGCCTATAGTCTTGGCCTCAAAAGATGATAAGTTGGAGTTTAACTTTAATGCAAAAGCAATGAATTCCATCCTCAGTGGACTTGCAGAAGCCGATTTTGTCAAAGTCATGCACTGTTATTCAAAAAAAGTTATGTGGGACAAGTTGATAAGTAGTTATGAAGGTAGTGAAAAGTTGAAAGAGGCAAAACAATAGACTCATAGACTGAAATTTGAGCAGTTAAATATGGATGAAGAAGAAACTATCAGTAAGTACTTCTTACGTATAGAAGAACTCGTAAAAACTATGAAAGGTCTAGGTGAAACGATAGATGAACCTTTTCTAGTCCAAAAAATATTCATATCTCTTCCTGATAGATTTAACTCAAAGGTCTTTGCTATAGATTAAATGACTAATCTCAAAATGTTGACACTAGATCAACTTCTTGGAACCCTAATTGCTTATGAAATGAGAATCACCAAAAGTAAATCCACTACAAGAGAGGCACCCTTTAAAAAATAGAAAAACATAAACTCCGATATAGATGAGATTGAAGAAAATTTTGTGAGAAGACTAAATAAAGGATCAGGAAAATAAAAAGGTAAACTGCCCTTCAAATGTTTCAACTATGGTAAGATAGGTAATTTTTCATCTAAGTGTGCTCACAAAATAAAGGATCATAAATATAATGATGAAGAGAAGCACAAACACAAGAAGGTCTATACAAAGAATAATTTTAAGAAAAAAAGCTTGTGTGTAAACAATGATGATGATCCCTCAGATGATGAAAGCAATGAATCTTCTATTGAAGATAAAATAAACGATATCATGCTAATAGCTTTAGAATATCTAAACAATAAAGATATAGGAAGTGAGTTCACTGATTGTGAAGCAGTAGTATATCTTGAAGGAGAACTTGTCAGTGCCATGGAAGAGATTGATAGACTCAAAGAAAAGAAAAGAAAAGAAAAACAGATACTGCTCAGGTATGAGAAAACATGAAATGAACCAACTGAATAAATTGCTTTGTTGAATGTTAAGTTATAAGAAGCTAAGAACATTGAAGACATCCTCAAACAACAATTGATGGAAGATTAAACAAAAGGTAAAAAATTGGAAGCTGAAGTAGTGACTGTCAGAAAAGATCTAGAGAAATTTCAGGCCTTATATCATCAGAATCTGACAAGTATTAAAGCCTCAGAAGGATTAGCCTCCATTCTGAATCAACAAAGGAATTCAAAGTTAAAAACTGATTTGGGTTATGAAGAGGGATCAAGTAGTGGTCATCCAAGCAACAAAGAATCTATCAAGTTTGTCAAAGCTACAACCATTGACAACAACAAACCTACAGAAACAAAGGAAGACAATACACTGCCAAGGAGGAGTGAAGGAAAAGATGCTAGAACTGAATCTATAGAAAAAATAAATAATACACCCTCTACTCAAGGAAATCATTAGCATGGAAGAAATCGACCTTCTCAAAGAAGACAACCATTTTCTAGGTACAAATATTATTTCTATGGATATTTCTTTTACTGCTCTAACTTTGGCCACAAAGCTATAAATTGTTCCTTAATATTTAGACATGAGAAATCGAGACAACCAAGGAATAAATATCTTCCACAACAAAGAATGAGACAACCATGTAACAAACAACCATAGACTACAAATCATGTGATGGCTAGGAAAAGGACACAGATTAAGCATAACAATCGTTATGATCCTTTATTCAATGAACTAGAATGTTACATATTCCATAATTATGGACATAAAGATGCAGGCTATCGCATAAAGGACTAAAAGCCAGATTCAAATCACAGAGATGAAAACATCAAGGTTTGGAAGAAGATTGAAGATAACAAGTGTGGATTATTGTTTCCATCTCAAAGACAAAAATACCCCTGGTATATTAACAGTGGATGCTCCAGTCATATGACAGGTGAAAAAAGTAAGTTTGTATTACTCAAAGAAAATATATGAGGGAGTGTGACCTTTTGAAATGATGCTCTAGAGAAGATCATAGGTAAATCTCTAGTAAGCTTAAGTAATGGAAAAAGAAAATCTCAAGATGTATTATTTGTTGATGGTTTAAAGCATAATCTTCTTAGTGTCAATCAGATATGTAACAGAGGATGTGAAGTCACTTTCACTGCCAAGAATTGTAAAATAAAGACAATACACATAGGAGAGATGATTGCAAAAGGGGTTAGAACTGAAAACAATGTATATGTTCTAAAGGAATATATGGAGAAATGTCATTTAAGAAAATTTGATGAAAGTTAGTTATGGCACAAAAGGCTTGGACACCTTAATTTTGATCGTATTGTCAAACTGAATAATGAAGGCAGTGTGAAAGACCTTCCAAGAATATCTAAGCCTAATAACTCTTTATGTGAATCCTGTCAAATGGGGAAGCTGACTCCTACTCAATTCAAATCAAAGAGTTTCACATATTCATAGAAACCACTTCAAATTGTTAATATGGATCTATGTGGACCATCGTGAAAGGAAGGAACTGGAGGAAAACATTACTTTATGGTAGTCATTGATGACTTCTCTAGATTTACGAGGGTTTCCTTTCTGAGAGAAAAATATGATGTGTTTGAGAGGTTCAAAAAGTTTAAGGAATTATATTAGAATTAGATAGGAAGGAAGTTAAAGGCAATTCACTTAGATAGGGGAGGAGAATTTATGTCAAGATATTTCAAATAATTCTGTGACAGACATGGGATTAAAAGAGAATGTACTATTCTAGGTACTCAACAAAATGGAGTTGTAGAACTCCAAAACAGATCAACTCAACATATGGCAAGGGATATCATGAGTGCAAGGGACATTTCACAAACCTTCTAGGTGGAGGCTATTCACATGCGTGTTCATATTCTAAACAAAGCACATCTATGGCCAAACAATGATAAAACTCCATATGAGTTGTGGTTTTGTTGACTTGCATCAATCAAGCACTTCAAAGTATTTGGAAGTAAATGCTACATCAAGAATAATGATGATCATCTAGGAAAATTTGATAGTAGAGTTGATGAATGTATCTTCTTAGGATATGCAACAAACAATAAAGGATATAGATGATTTAACAAAAGAATGCATAAATTAGTAGACTGTATTGATCTTCAAATTGATGAATAAGATCTTGTAAAAGATCAATAGAGAATACACACTAATCCCTATGAAAAATATGATGAGAAGAATGAAAAACAAATCTTAGAGTCACAAGAAGATGATGAATTAGGTGGAGAAGAGACACCCAGTCAAGAAGAGTTTGGACAACAATCAACATCAAATAATTGCTTGAGAATCACTCAAAAGAATCATCCTAGAAGTCAGATAATTGGTGAGAAAGACAAATGTGTACAAACTAGGAGAAGGATAATCAAAGACACCGAGAAATCGCATATAGCCTTCATATCCATGGTGGAACCCAATAACTTTAATGAAGCCAATAAAGACATAAATTGGGTAAAATCGATGAATGAGGAATTGGACTAGAATGAAAAAAATGTCACTTCAGAACTCGTTGGAGGTCTAAGCAGAATAGTGCATCCTTTAAGGGTTACCATCAATACCAAAGGGGGAGATTGTTGGGACATTTTACAGGAAGAGCGTGCTTGTCATTGATGGCAAAAAAAGTAGCGAAGATGGCCAACAGGAAAGAAGCGATGAGAGTTCGAAGATTCAGACTTTGGAGGATATGCAAGGAATGCAAAGATCCATAATTCAACTAAGTTCCAAAGTGAATCTTTAAGAAGTCAAGAGAGTAGAAGACGAGAAATATCATAAGAGATAACACTTTCTAGAAATGCATATGAGATCCAAGAGATGCACTCATAGGAGGAGCAAAGGTAGAGACCCTTTAACACTTAGAAAACCTTCTAAGGTGGAGAGATTAGAAGTTCAGGAGGAAGAGTGACAATGGCTGTTGGATCACCAATCCAGAGGACCAAAAACTGTATGATCAAATCAAGGTACACGAGCCTTAGTACTTTTCTAGGTGAGGGAGCTTGCCAAATTTCCAAAGTCCCAAAGTAATTTGAGACTGTTCATCACCAGGAGAAGAATCTGGTTCATTGATCATCAGGAGATATGTGTCAGGAGACTGTGAGTTCAGGAGGGAGAAAATTTTGATATTTAAAATCCCTGAAGCCTGAAGAGTTGGAGAGCCCTAGTAAATTTCAACCATCATATCCAGAGGGATATGTAGTGATGGATCATGAGCTCCGGAGAATTAACTTTGAGAAGTTTAAGTTTGATATTTGACATCCACGAAGCTCGGAGAGTCAGAGAGCCATAGTAAATTTCATTCGTCATATCCAAAGGGATGCATGGCGATAGATTGTGAGCTTAAGATAAATATCACTTCAAGAATTTCTAGTTGAGAATTGAAATTCCCGAAGCCTAGAGAGATGAAGATTCGAAGTAAATCTCAATCGTCTAATCATCTAAAGTAGATCTTAGTCATCATATTGTCTGAAGAATATATCAAGTGTCGGATCGTCCGAAGTGCATCTGGGCTGTCTAATCCAAAAGAGACGTGGCATAAATATGTGGACTCTAGGTAAAGACTCGAAGTAATCCTCAACCGTCTAATTCAAAGACATGTGGCAGACCACATCAATAAGGACATGTGGCAGACCATGTGAGTAAGGAAATATGGCAGACCACGTTAGCAAGGACATGTGGAAAACCATGTCAGTAAGTGATACCTGGCAACCACTCGACCCATGACAAGTCAACAAATGACATGTGTAATGTTACATCACTCTGAGAGTTTTACTTTAGGATTTTTACCACTAGCAGATGCCCTAAGTCCCGAAGTCCTGAAGTGGATACAAGTTGTCTGATCTGAATATCACTTTGGGTGCATTCTCAGCCGTTGATCTAGTACGATGGAAGGACAATGTAATTTGAAGTGTTAACCGACAACAATAAGTCTCCACCACCTATGATTTATTTAGAATGTGACCACTCCAGAGGAGAATGAAGCAACGATCAAACTAAAGTTGTGAAGGGCCAAAGTCACTTATGATCGTTGATCATGTAGGAGGGTACGTGTCAATAGATTGTTGACTCTAGGAAAACCTACTATGGGAAAATGAGAAGGAGAAAGATTTGAAATTGTCGAACACCGAAGTCCCAGAATGGAGGATAGTCATTGGATTAAGGAGGATAGGTGTCTGCAGATCATCAACTCTGGAAGATTGACATATGGAGGAAAGCATGGTTTGAGATTTGAAATTCCCTTAGCCTGGATCATGAAGTAAAGCACAGTCATCAATTTAAGAAGGTTATATATGATCTGTCAGTTCATGAGCACTGTTAATATCATGAGATCAATGGTCTTGTCGCATTGCAGGGATTGAAGGTGTGCGAACTTTAAAAATTTGAAGGTGGTCCGCAATCAAAACCACTGTTTTGGAGAAAGGACATGTGGAGGCTCGAGGTAAATTGCGGGGATAAATGTAGTTTGTTTCAAACCACCTTTGAACACGCCTGCAATCGTGTGGTCACATGAGTTCATCACCCAAGTTCATATCGAAAGAAGGAGATAGCACTCACTAGACTGAGATCATGAAGCACTTTTTGAATAGGCATGTGGTCACCTCCAATGGTCACGTAAAGGAAGGGGCTTAGGACTGATTTACCTACAACGAATAAAATGACTGACTGCAACTACTAGTGAAGAAAAGGAATCTCAGGATAATGGGTATTGATGATGAATAAACAATGAGTAACCACCAGTAAAGTGGCAAAGTTGTGATGAGGACCTGGGTGAGAACTAGGATAAAATATAGCATGCATAGCATAGAAGAGGATACATAGAATTGAGATGCATCACAGAGTTGTGGTGATGAAGAGTTGCTAGGATGATCTGACACATGACTTGGCATGATAAAGACATGCATAGAATGTTATTTTTGGGAAATTATGATTGAGCGTAGAAGGTGTTAGTAAGAAGAAGAAAAGGAGAAGAGAAGAGTTGTAGTGGAAAAAAATGTAGTGTATGCACGGAGCATAAAAGTAAGAAGAGAATATGAACATGATGTCATTGTGAGCATAGGAGGAAAAAGAGAAGAGCATAAGGTAGAGGAGCAAAAATATGCAAAAGAGGAATAGAGGATAGAAGTTGAATAAGGTAGAGGAGACATGGAGTTGTAATAGACCAGATCAGAGATAGAGAAAGTCAGTAAAATTTTTGCAAGGTTCAATTAGGGTGGTCGAGTGGTGCTATGGAGGACTGTTTTCCTCAAATTTTCAAGTGGGCTCTTAAACACAGGCAGTTGTAGCTTCCATCTGGTTGCAGCCAAAAAAACCAGGGTCGTAGGGTGGTGCAAGGGAGAACCATTGTTCTCTGTTATACATGTTGGTTCCTGTGTGACAGGAAGTTGGTGCTTCCATCCAGCTGGTGTTGGAACACTTATGGAGTTGGTTCTTCCTTCTAGTGGGTGCCAGAGAAACTAGAGAGTTGGTGCTCTCAACAATTTGTAGCTTTCTATCAGAGGTTGTAGCCTCATATTTGAGTTGGGGCTAAAATAATATGATGTACATGAAATTTGGAGCTTGATTGACATCCTAAGAAGAAGAGGTTTTCACCCTTTATGGGTTTCCTCATGAAAATCAGTGTCTCTGTGTATTCTGTGTGATTGATCAAATATTGTGTATCTATGCATGTTAAGTTATCAACAACACATTAAATAATAATCTAGAAAGAATAAAAAAATAACAGGAAAAGTTTCAAGATTATATACATAATTGATTCACCCCCCCTCTTAGTTATATTTCCATCAACCTACACCTTTTGGAAGGATAGATCGAAAGTTATCTTATTTCCCCTTAAGGATGAAGGAAAAGATGAGAATATGTGGTCGAAAAGAGAGATTTTTAAGGAAATGACGACAACATGATTTTGATATTCATTAAAAGTAAAAAAAGGAGTCAGGGAAGACATACCAATCCATGTTGAAGTGGTCAAGGTACTAGAAGAATATGTTGATGTTATTCATAATTAAATACCAGATGATATTCCACCAAAGATGGATATTCAACATCGCATTGATATAATCTCAAGATCATTTTTACCTAGTCAAGAACATATAGGATGAATCTTACACAACATGCAGAGATCAATAAACAAGTAACATAACTTATAAATAAAGGTGTGGTAAGATAAAGCAGGAGTCCCTTTGTTGTATTGACATTCTTGACTCCAGAAAAACATAATACATGGAGGATGTCAAAAAATAGTAGAGAAATCAATAAAATTACCATCAAATAGTGATTTCCTATCACGTTCTTGGATGAAATGATGGATGTGCTAGCCAAAGCTAAATATTTTAGTAAAATTTATTTGTGAAGTGGATACCACTAGATCTAGATTTGTGAAGGGGATGAATGGAAAACTACCTTAAATATGAGGGATGACCTATATGAATGGATGGTGATGCAATTCATGTCGTTAAATGCACCTAGTAATTTCATGTAGTTGATGAATATTGTTCTTTGACCTTATATTGGTAATTTTTTTTGTCATTTATTTTGATGACATCCTAGTTTTGAGTAACAACAAAGAAGATCATTTGCAACATTCAAAAATTATATTGGATGTGTTGAGAAAACATCATATTTATGCAAACCTGAAGAAATGTAGGTTCTTGCAAGAAAGTTTGGTATTTCTTGGTTTTATGATCTCAACAAAAAGAGTTAAGATGAATTCAGAGAAGGTCAGAGCAATTTTTGAATGGCCTCGTCATTAGAGAATAAAAGAGGTAAGAAGTTTTCATGGACTGGCCACCTTTTACCAAAAATGCATTCAACATTTTAGTAGAATTGTAACACCCATAACAAATTGCACCAAAGGAAATACATTCATGTGGACCAATGTAGCTGAGGAAAGTTTTGAGTTTTTGAAGAATAAGGTAACTAAGGCACCTATATTAGCCTTACCATATTTTGATAAATTTTTTGAGGTAGATTGTGATGCTTCACATGTAGGTATTCGAGTTGTACTTAGCCAATAAGGTAGACCAATTTCATTTTTTGGTGAAAAGTTGAATGATGTAAGAAATAAATACTCCACATATGATGTAGAATTTTATGCAATTGTGCAAGCATTGTGACATTGGAGGCACTATTTAGGGTTGCAAGAGTTTGTGTTATTTATTGATTAAATTGCATTAAAATATGTAAAAACCCAAAAGAAATTGAACAGTATACATGCAAAATGGGTTCTTTATTACAAGGATACACCTTTTTTCTGAGGCACAAATCAGGATGATAGAATCAAGTTGCAGATGCTTTGAGTTGGCGCATTGTCCTTCGACAACCATGGAAAATAAAGTAATTGGGTTTGTTGCATTAAAGGGTCTCTATGCATCTGATAGATATTTTTTCGAGAGATTGTGGAATAGTTTAAGAATCTAGTCGCTGGGAACATAGATCTTATTCAAGGTGAATATTTTAGGCAATATGGATACCTTTTCAAAGGAAAACAACTATGTAGTCTAATTGGTTCTATGACGGAAAATATTATCAGAGAACTTCACAGTAATGGTTTGGTAGGAAATTTTGGAAATGATGAGACAATATCCTTAATCGAATATAAGTACTACTATACAAACATGAAAAATTATATAACTAGGTATGTGGAACGATGTACGATTTTTCAAATTGCTAAAGGACACTCACAGAACACATGGTGGTATATTCAATTACCAATTCCAACATACCCATGAAAAAATATCAGCATGGAATTTGTGTTGGGCCTCCAAAACACAAATTAATAATTCTATTTTTTTGGTTGTTGATGGGTTTTCTAAAATGTCTCATTCCATTGCTTGCAAGAAAACTAGTGTTGTATTGAGGGTGGTAGAATTGTTTTTTTCGTAAACTGTTAGATTGCATGGGGTTCCAAAAACTATTACCTCTAATAGAGATACTCAGTTCCCGGATCATTTTTGGAAGACTTTATGGAAGAAAATGGGGACAATATTACAACTAAATAGTTCCTATCACCCCCAAACAAATGGGAAAACTGAGGTAGTAAGTCGAAGTTTGGGAAACTTGTTATGGAGCATTGTTGGAGAGAAGCCTAGGCAATGGGATTTGGCTTTACCTCAAGCATGATTTTCTTGCAATATTTCAGTGAATTGATCTATAGGTAAATATCCATTTCAAGTTGTTTATGGTAGAAATAATATGGGTGTCCTACATTTGGTGCAGCTATTGTTTGGGGATATGATCAATGATGATGGGGAAGCATTTGCATAACACATTCAACAATCGCAACAAAAGGTGAGACAAAAACTGCAAGGGAATAATGAACATAAAAAATTATAAGAGATTCTCACCAAAAATACCAGGTATTCAATGAAAGTGATTTGGTGATGGTTTATTGATGGAAAGAGAAGTTTCCAAGAGAAAACTACCACAAATTGAAGTATAAGAAAATTGGTCCTTACAAGATTCTCAAGAAAATTAACCACAATGATTATAAGGTCGATTTACCAATTGATATTAATATTTCCCTTTTTTTTAATGTTTCTGATTTAAACCTTCCATGGGGAAGATATAGGTGATGACAATGAGGAGAAGGTGGGTTGGCAACAAGCCATTCCAAGCAAGAAAAAAGAAAATATTGCACATTTTTAGATAATAAATCCCTTCATACTCGACAAGGTGAATACAACCAAAATTTGGTCTAGTGGGAAGGAGTAGCACCAAAATAGAGTACATGGATTATAGAAGGGGACTTTCTGGACCTAGATCTCGTTATGTGGTAGCAGTTTGAATATAGTAACTTGCAGGAGTTGTGTTCTTTCCAACCAGAGGAGAATGATGTAGGGATTTTCGAAGGTCATAACTTTTGACTTAGTTATCTATTTGGGATGAATTTTTACAAGGAGTTGTGTCTCGAAGATTTAATTGTCATTCCATTATGATCCTTCAAATTAGACATCGTTTTGACACTTCCAAATTCCTTCATATAAGGCCTAAAATTTGGGTTTTAGTTTTTTGAGGGGGAATTTTTAAATTAGTAATTATCGGTTATCTCTTATTTTATTTGCCTAACTATAAAATTAAGTTGAAAAATAGTATCTATCTAGTTATCTTTTATTTATTGGTCATTTTTAGAGTCATGAGAGAATTTTGTAAAATTAGTTGTTTTTCAAAAATTAGTTGTTTTTATAAAATTAATAAGTTTTTTAAAATATGAGACAATAGTTATAAGGGGTTGAACTTAGATTGTAATAGTTAGGATGAAGAAGGAATAAATAGATTTATTTTCCAGTATCGTGTGTTTGCATGGCTTTTAGATCTCGTGAATGAATCAAATTTTATTGGCTATTGTTACAAGGGAAATCTCTCTATGGCATGGGGTAAACCACAATAGATGGAATGACAAGCAGAAATCAACTATAATCCCAAATATGTTATATAAATTAAATCCTAACAAGACAAGTCCAAGAGCCTACCTCATCTGAACGTTCCATGAAGACCATTGTTGAGCACACAACTCAAATATCTATACCTACAACTTATCCTCAACAGCCAAGATACACAAGCATATAGCGATAATATATATTGTTATCATATATATTAGCATAATCCATTAATATACATGACAAATATTCCCATGGAATAATAATTCAAATATTTGCAAGATATCAATTGGACGAGAAAATAATATTTCTATTAAAATAATTAGCAGAACCATATGTGTGACAAACTTATGTAACGACACATATCAGAACTAAGAAACTAAGTCCCTCTAGCTAGGCCTCCACCACTTCAATACTCCACCAAAGGAAAGCTCATATAATGGAGTCAATGAGTTTCTCCATCACAAAGAAGGAAGATCTTGGGGGATGAACAAGGAGTTCAAACTTTCAAGGATAAAGGGATGCAGTCTCAATATGAAGTGAAATTTCTCCACAGTGTCTTTTCTCTGAAAGTTGAATTCGCTCCTCCAAGGTTTGGATATGGCTCAATTTATAGCCTTAAAATAGAATTGAAGGGTCGAGTCAAAGATGTTCTAGTATATGGAAGGTCAAGGATCATGGATCTCATGACATGGCACGAAAAAACAACATAAATTTTAATTTTGAGCACCAAAACTGATGTACATGGGTTGTAGTACAGGAGCCTACGTATATGGTTGTTGTCTAAATGATAGGGTGCATATATGTCAAAATGTTATTTTTTGGCTTTGGAAGGTAAAAAAGGGGACTTCAAGTCTGCATAGGGAAATGGAAAGGTCATCCAAGCAAGTTTCATGGGGTGAGGAAAAATTTGTTGTAACATCTGCCCCCTAATGTGTGAGGCTAGAGGAGTATCTTCGATGGATGAAATACATTATAATTCCCAGAAGTGGAGTAATAAAGACTCAACTGGAAGTGCTAGTTACTCATGAGAATATTACAATCTATAATGAATTTGTACACATGGCTGGCCAGTGCCAATTTGAAGTACACTGCAGATCCATGTGGAAATATACCAAATATTTTTTCATGTCCATGAATAGGAAATACAAAGAAGACACATGCCATAGGATATCATAGTCATGAATAAGGCACAATGGACTCCAATCTCAAAATCAATCTAAAGATATCTGTGTGGAATGGAGTACAATATGATCTCCCATGATCGTTGAAATGATATAGGTACTGGTCCAGTGAAAGACAAAAACAAATTAGGAAATATGCTACTGTAATATGGAGGTCTTCTACACTATCTGACGAAGGTGCAAGTCTACATCATGTGAATAGAGGAGTTGAGGTTGAACACAATGAGACTTTGTTTGATTATCGGTCATTAAGGTATACCATTAACAAACAGGAGACAACCTACCGATAATGAATGTAGTTATCAAGGCATCAAGTAAATTATACAAGTGTGAATAAGGGTGTTCAGGTCGAACACTTCAAGAATCCATTGATCGAGATACATTGATTTATTTCCAACAATTGATGGTGAAAGACCCTGCCATTGATGATTACAAGCCTCTAGGTACTCATGGACTCTATGCCTCATTTTTAGAATAGATTGTTTGAATTCGATGGAAAGAGACCCGATGAGAGGAGGGAATTAGGGAATCTCTCATCATTCAGCACGAGGTACAAAGCAATATCTTGATTATTAGGAGTAGCTCAGATGAATATGATTTTCAGGAACCAACAAACTTATGTGTGTCTCGCATGCACCAGATGTAAGTAGTGCATGAAAGAGACCCTTTGAATAAAATCCAATAAGATTTTTTTTTGACAAAGGCGAGGAAACCACCTATAAGGCTAATGGAATCCAAGACACTACATAAATCCCAATGTGTGAATATATTTCTTTTCGTCAAACACAAGGGAAACCCCACAATCAACGACCAATGAGGAGATGTCAACTGTTGGGTTCAAGGTTACCTACCCATAATAAAAGTAGGACTAGGGTGCATGATAAGACTGCATCTTCATGTGACTTTGAGATACACTGAGGGTATGGTCGAAATGAAAAGTAAAGAGTTTTTAGAAATGGATGAAACAGGCTTATAGACATCCTTTGAACAAGAGCATGAGTAATATGGATAACTCAGGAAGCATACACTTGATGATAAAACTTCATGATGTAGGAGGCATCAACGAACTCTCCATAGGGACTAGAAGATTAACCAATCGGAGGAGTAAAATCTAAGTAATGAGCTTAGATTCCTAAGGTCATGTCAATCCAAAACTTTGGATGAGAGTAGACTCAAAAAAAAATTCTCTATTCAAAGGTGACACGATTGTTGTCGATATGAGATAATATTCTTTTCCTACCCATCTTTTTTTTTTTCATAGGAAAGTAAATGCTATGATACAAGAGAGGAAACAAGAGTAACGAGTAAACAAATAGCTCCAAACAATGGAACATACCTATTCTAAATGAAAGTAAGTGCATGAGGAGAATGGACACTCAGGGGGTTGTTTCCTCTTAGGGTACATGGTGTCAAGTTGGAAAGGATATAATAACGGCTTTGTTTGGCTAGTGATGAAAATTGTTGCGGTAATAGGATTATAACAAGAAAGGGAGAACCAATAATAAGCGCAATACTACAAGCAGGATGATGGAATTCAATTACAACTCAACTCCAAAGAATGTCCTTCTTCATTTATTTAGTCCCCTAGGCCCAAAAAATTATAAAATAATACCCAGGAGAAATCTTCTAGCCAATGTTGACTACAATATTCCTTTTTTGTAACTAGTATACTTGCTCCAAAAATGGGTTAAACTTACATCAAATATACGTCATTTTAAATCCATTTAACGAGTGTGAAAGAGGCAAGTTCACTCATCAATCTTTTTCATTTTTTAGAGAGTCGGAAAAGAGATTAACTAAGACTCGGGGGGAGTCCCATAGGTTAAGGTCAGAATGTTTTTTAGGAAGAATATGGGGCTCAAATTCAAAGTCATATTGAAACTATAAGGAAGTCTCGGTCCTATGGAATAAATTTTTCATGGGAACCCATGTTTAGTAAGCCTCTACCATTTAATAATGACACTTCTAGTAGCAGTAGAAAGGTTTCATGTCGCTAATAAATGGGTTCATGCCTAGGGTGTAGGAATCATGGTCATAGGATGATGCAAGAGTGAAAAATGGAGTGAGAACCTATCGTATATGTTGGTGAAATAATCTACATGATGAAGGCATGAATGAATGGTATGACACTGGAAACCACCAAAATATCCTGGTCGAAACCACCAAAAACCAATTCTTTCCATTGTATTATTAGTCCACAAGGTCAAAACGTTGGACAACCTACATGAAGTGGGTAAAAAAAATTCTACTAATAGTAAAAATAAACCATTTTACCATACCATTTGATTTTTTTCACCCACATAGTGCATTTTAGGCCATTTTCCCCATAATCTTCAAGTGTCTATTGTGGGAGCTATGATCAATAAAATCAACAACCGTCTGGACCAAGTAAGTGCTCATCCCCTCTACTTCAATTTCAATGGTTTGAGTTTCAATTTTAGGCCCATGTTTTTAGTATTAAAGGGTGTACTATGTAAATTAGGGTGTACGCGGGTGATGGTTCATTGGTTCACGTATACGCCTCCATATACACTAGGAAATATAATCCTACCCACATATATGCATCCATATACGCGACTATTACCATGTTAGCCTGTGTACAAGTCCGTGAACACGTTTTTGAAAGGATTTAACTCAAAACATGGCTTTTCCTTTGCAGGATGGTGATTGAATGGAGGGAGAGCGAGAATGAAGAGATAGATGCAGTAGTGGGAAGGGATGTAGGGGCCCAAGAATCTTTAAAGATATGTGGCCTTTATAATTTTTGGGCTCTATAAGGGATGAGAGGACAAGTGAGGTTACTTTAGTTGCTAGAAAAATAATGGGATCCATAGATAAAGGCCTTCGACCTCAATGAAAAACCATTGAGGATTGAAGTGGACAAAAAATATTTTATCACAGGATTGTCTCATCGAAGCGAGGTAGTGAATCTCAAGGCCCAAGGGGTTGGGGATGGTATGACTATGGAGGAGTAAATTTCCACCTGTTGTGTTGTAGACACATATAAAGTAGGGAGCCAACTCCTAATCAGGGAGATCGAGAACCCTAGATTAAATATCGTCGTGCTTGTACTTACATGGATATCAAGGTTGGCCTCGTTGCACTAGGCATAAAGGAAAATCATGTTCTATGTGGTGGAGTGTTTACGACCCACTATTTATGACTGTTGTACCTCATTTCTAGCTAGCATGAAGAGCCAATTGATAGATTGCAAACAAGGAAAAAAGATAAATTTCATATATGCATTCATTCTTTGTAGTTTTTTCTTTGAACGGGTTCTAGGCTTGAGCCCTAGAGTAGAGATTAGTCCACATGGATAGTGCGATCCAACCATGTCATGGTGG
>ML779972.1:453392-467446 GCA_009831015.1 Picea engelmannii
TCTCGCAGACACAAGCTGTTTGTCATGGATGGGGTCATCCTATTTTAACTTCAAACCTCTCTGCTCTTAGCCCTTCAGGAAGTCCCTTCGTTTACTCGATCTGAATGTCAATTCTTCCGTCCAACTTCATCTCGTATATATAGGAGGTTCATACGATCTAGGTTTTCTGATTTTTCGTTCTGGTCTTACATGGTCCGTAATTATTGCTAATCATTCATTCACTAGATGTAAGAGTTAAGTCGTGGTTGATATTAATATACGCAGATCGACTGTTGTTGATTGTGGACTATTCGACATGCGGAGGTTGTTGATAGTGGACTATTCGACATGCAGACATGCGGAGGAAACCTATATTTATAAATAAAAATATAAATATAAATCCAAGTATAGACATCTATATGTAAAGAGGAGACATATATTTATAAAAAATATAAAATATAAAAAAATATTAATATTTTGGAAGGAAACTTATAATTATAAACAAAAATATAAATATAAAATTATAAATCTAAAGTATTTATAGACATCCGCTTGCTGAGGAAACATATATTTATAAATAAATAAAAAATATAAAAAAACATTAATATATAAAAAGTAAACATATATTTATAAATGATTATTGGGGATCAAAATATTACTATATCGATTTTTGGATATGGGATAAGAATAAACTCCTCTTTCATAATCTTGTTACACCTGTTATTCTATATGGATGTGAAGTATAGGGATGTAGTATCTCTCCTAGAGAGGTACATCAAATCCATAAGAATTTTATAACCTATAATCTCAAAATTAAAGGAAATACACCCTACACCCTATCTCAGCCGCCTCCTAATCATTTTCACCATTGAGAGCAGGACTATGACTACATACCTAATGTATAAGAACAAGTTAAGCAACATGGAAGGCAAGAGGTTTTCTAAAATTGCTTCAAAATTCATTCGTAACCACTTTCTACTCAAGAGAGGATGGCATAAAGATGCAAATTATTGGATAAACCATTGGGGAATCATGGAAGAGATCATCCACTTTCTACTGAAGCGAGGATGGCATAAAGATGCTCATTCTTCGATAAATCATTGGGGAATCATAGAAGAGATCATTTTGCAATATAAGGATACTATTAAAAATGCCAATCCGCCCTAATCCGCTCGGCGATACTGGTCAGTCATTTACGTCTGGTTTTCAAATTCTGGGAACTCTACCTCAAGCTGGGGGGCACCCTCCCACCGAAGGATAAATTCCATTTGGGGGGCACCCTCATGCTGGAGGGCAGCCTTAATCCGAGGTCTACCATCAACCATATGGACAAAATGTGTCTGCCACACCCAATCCGTGGAACGTCCCTTTTCCAGGAAACCCACAGTTCTCGGAAGGACACAACTCTCAGACTCCACAACAACCTCCTTATGGACAAATGCCAAACCCAACCTATAACCCACAAAACCCATCAGGTTATCCTCCGCTCACACATGTTGTGCACCCTAGTCAACACCAACCTCATACAAGAGGGCCCACTAGTTACAATTATCCACATAACCCAGTGATTGGCCCCCCTGGTGTCCCCATGCCGCACCAGCATTACCCATAGGTTAACCGACAGCTACCTTTTCTAGCTACCTTGGACCTTCCAGACTTGTCTCAGTTAACAAATGATCTTATTTATCATTCTCCGGTTTGGCCAGCTATTCCAGCTAAACTTCCTTCTAATATCCCAAAATTCGACTGAAAATCCGGAGAAGACCCAAACAACCACGTAATGACTTTCCATTTATGGTGTTCATCCAACTCCCTCATGGACGATTCTATACGTTTGCGTCTTTTCCAACGAACACTTACGGGTTCCGCAGCAAAATGGTATATTGAACTACCATGCGCATCTTTTCATGATTTCAACTCCCTCGCCATGTCTTTCCTCACGCACTTCCAACTACCCATTCGATATAAGACGGGTACTGAACTATTAACCTCCCTTCGTCAGGCAACTTCTGTACATATCTTCGACCATATTCATGAGTGGAGACGACGACGAAGGCTAATCAAAGCAGTCATTCCTGACCAATTGTTAGCGGAATGGTTCACTAAATCATTGTTACCCTAGATTGCTCGTGATGTTGCCATGGGTGGTGTAGTCACCGAGGAAGAAGCCATTGCCTGAGCTCAGTACTTAGACTTAGTCTATTCACAATCCGGTACTCTGTACGAGTTGATACCGAATGCTACTCGTGCCACTAACGATCCATCCAAACCATCGTCTGCTTCCCACGTGGAAGGAGTTATTGGCTCCGTCAAAACCCAATCTACTACCCAGTCGACTGGAACGATTCAGCGGCCCCCTTCGATGGCTGCTCCTAGCCCAACTGCACCCTCTTCTATCCCCCGTCAAACTCAGGTCTCTGAGGTGAATGCGGTCCAATCAACCCCTTCAGAACCACCTAGGGGCAAGAAGAAAGCGAGAAATAAACCAAAGAAAAACAATAACAATGAACAACCAAAAAATCAACCGCAAACCCCTGCTGCCAGAAAACAACCGCAACGAAAACCGAAATTCCCATGTCTCATTTGTGGTGATGATCACTACACCCGAGACTGTCCACATCGCGATGAAGTGGCCAAGATTTTCAAGAAAAATTCACAACCTGATGTGCTCACTCAGCCTCTTCCATAGCAACAATCTTTGGTTGCTCAAACCCCCACCGCTGGGGCAGTTCCAACCAATCCCATGATGAGGCCTCGATAAGTGCCCACATTTATATGTTTAACGAGGTTAATCTAACCACTCACTCTGCAACATATGACATGCCAGTTAAACCTGATAAGCCGAAGACTACTAATGGTTCTGCACCGGACCCATTACCATCTTCCGTTAGTCCTCCGTCTGCCAGCCCTCCATCCAGGCCACTTCAGATTGACAAACCTTCTTTTGACTCCATCTTACACCCTCCTAAGAGCACCATTCAGAAATCTACCTTCAATCCTAATTCACAGGATGCCCAAAGTTACAACATTGTAGAAGATTTGGCCCAAGCCCCGTGTACTATGTCCGCCTTGGAAGTTATACAACACTGTCCCAGCCAATGTAGAATGCTCTTAGCTGCTATCGATGCTTTTGATCCTGAGTCATCAAATAACCTCACATTTAATCTAGATGATCATCAACCATGACTCTCCCACTTTCTAGCTTTCCAAATCAATGTTATTGTTCACAATCAACAAATCCATCGAACTATCTTAGATGAGGGAGCCTCTACTTGTGTCATGTCCTTAGCTTGTTGGAAAGGCTTAAAATCACCTGCCCTTAACAAATCCCCTACGATGTTACGTGCTTTTGATGGATGAGGTTTTCATCCTCATGGACTATTACAATCCCTAGCTGTTCAATTGGGTGGAAAAACTGTTATCGTTGATGTCGAGGTGGTCGATGCCCCCCTCGATTAAAGCCTAATACTCGGAAGAAGTTGGTTCTACGCTATGATTGTCGTCGTCTCGTCAGTGTTTCGATGTGTGAAATTCCCCCATCAAGGAAAAATTGTCACCGTCGATCATCTTGATTTTTGTACACCCGACGCTTGCATCCCTGCCACCAACAACATTCCCTTTTTGGGAGACCACCCAGTTACATATGAAAGCGTTGGTGTTGGATTATTGAAAGATTCTAGCCTTATGGGTACTTTCCCTACACCACTTCCACTTACCGCGCATCATATTACCACCGTCAATATGATCTCGACTATGACTTATCAATCCTTGGAATCATCTAATCCCTGGATTGTGCCTAGTCCTCTGGAATTCGATGTGCTCGGTGACACCATGCCACTTAGCCCAGCCAAGGCCGCATACGTAGCTATTCAATCTACCTCTCCCTCTTCAAACAATTCACATTTATTGGCACCTGATGCCTACTCAGTGCCCTCATGGTTGGATTCCCTGTCGTCTGTTGTTGATTACATTTCCCAAATTTTTCCTTCTGACGAATCTATTATGGAAATGCTTAGCATTGACGATCTGCCTTGGGATGATAACCATCATCGATCCTCTTTTCTTCCACCTTTGGAAGAAATTCATCAAGACATACACTCTGTCTTCCCTCCCGATGTTACCGATGCTTCGCAATCCCCTATCCTCTCACAAGATACTCTCTCTGAGGGGAATATGGGAAACATCTCTACTACGATCATTATTGACATTTCGATCAAAGAAGGTGTCGTGGAAAACATTAACCTTGGTGCTAATTGCACACCCGAGGAAGTGGTCTCTTACACCACTTTGTTTAAAGAATTCTGCAATGTCTTCGCTTGGAGCTATGAGGAAATGCCAGGGATCGACCCTTCAATCATCGTACATGAAATCAAAACTTACCTTGACATGAAACCTGTTCAATGAAAGCTTCACCCGGTTCATCCCAAGAAAATCGTAGCTATAAAGGCAGAAGTTCAAAAACTTCAAAAATCTGGGTTTATCTACCCCGTCCCTTTGACAGAATGGGTCTCCAACCTTGTTTCGGTTGCCAAAAAACAAGGGACCATCCGTGTTTGTGTTGACTATCGAGATCTCAACAAAGATTGTCCCAAGGACAACTACCCTACACCCTTCATCGACCAAATCATCGATGATTGCGCAGGGAGTGTAATCTTCTCTTTCATGGATGGATTTTCTGGGTATAACTAGATTGAAATCTTACCTGCTGATCAACATAAGACAACCTTTATCTATCTTCCCATGGGGAAATTTTTCCTATCGAAAGTTACCATTTGGCCTCAAAAATGTTGGTGCTACTTTCCAGCGGGCCATGTCATACGCTTTCCACGATATCAAGCATATCGCAGAGCCTTACCTCGACAATTTACCTGCCCACTCATCCAATCGATCTGATCACATTGATCACCTGCGGGCAATTTTTCTTCGATGTCGGTTCTACCGTATTCGCTTGAACCCCCACAAGTGAATTTTTGCTATCGAATCCGGTCGACTCCTCAGTTTCATTGTCTCCAAAGATGGGATCAGGGTGGATCCCTTAAATATTAAGGCCATTCTAGCCTTACCCCCACCTACCAATTTAACCCAACTCAAAAGTTTGCAAGGCAAAGCAAACTTCCTTCGTCGTTTCATCTGCAACTACGTCGAGATAACTAAAGGATTCATGTGATTACTGCAGAAAAACACCCCTTTCATCTAGGATGACACTGCCCAATGGTCATTCGATGCTCTCAATCACGCCTTGACCCACGCTCCCTTGTTACACCCTCCGGAGTATACAAAGGACTATATCCTTTACTTGGTCGCCTCCACTTCCACTATTGCGATGGTGTTAGTTCAAGAGGACCCCAATGACGAAGAACATGTGATCTATTACCTAAGAAAGAGTCTATCTGGACCTGAACTCCAATATTCACATGTCGAGAAACTGGCTCTGGCAGCCTTCATCGTTGTCCAGATATTCCGCCATTACATCTTATCACGCACCACCACGGTGATCGTGGACTCCAACCCCATGTACCACGTCTTGACACATCAAGTACTTGGGGGAAAATATTCTAAATGGATCATTATTCTTTAGGAATTCGATCTTGAGTTTACGAAGGCCAAAGCCAAAAAATCCCTGGTGTTTGCAGAGCTTATCTGTTCTCTCCCTCATGTCGATGAAAACATTGAACCTAGAGATTCTCTCCCCGATGAATCTCTCTTCCTTATCAACACCTCCAATCCTTGGTATGGAGACATTCTCCTCTACCTTCAAACCCAATGTTTTTAGTCCAACATTTCTCGCGAAGAGCGTCCACGCATTTGTCACCACTCTCGTTGTTATCTCATCATCGGCGACACCTTGTATCGTCGTGGTATTGACACCATCCTTCGACAATGTATTATTCACGAGGAGGATGAATGCGTTTTGAACGATTGTCATCTTGGTGCCTGTGGCAGTCACCTCTCCGGGATGGCCACAGCCCAAAAAATCCTACGTGCCGACTACTTTTGGCCTTCAATTTTCAAAGATTGCATCGAGGCCGTAAAAAAATGCCCACCCTACCAAGTCTTTAACAAGAAGGCACACACCAACCCTATTGCACTGCACCCCATTATCACCATCAGCCCCTTTGCCAAGTGGGGTATTGATTTCATGCAGTGTAAGCCTACCTCAGCCAGGGGGCACAGTTATATAATCGTCATCGTCAACTACTTCACCAAATGGGCTGAGGTTATGCCTACCTTCCAGAACGATGGTCGTACTGCAGATTTGTTTCTTTTCAACCATATCAAAACTCGTTTTGGTGTACCACATGCCATTGTCAGTAATCATGGTGCACACTTCAAAAACCAGATGATGAGCGAATTACATGTCAAATTGGGTTTTCGCCATGAAAACTCATCCCCTTACTACCCTCAGGCTAATGGACAAGTTGAGGCCATCAACAAAGTCCCGAAAACCATGATCCAATGCATGGTAGGGGAAAACCAGACATCGTGGCATTTACAACTTTTCTCCACTCTCTGGGCTTATTGCACTTCTATGAAAACCTCAACTGGATTTACTCCTTTCCAGTTGGTGTATGGCATTGAAGCCGTTCTACGAATTGAGTGTGAGATTCCATCACTCAAACTGAAAGTAGAAATCCTTCCCCATACTTCTGCTGAAGAAGAATGATTCTTATATCTATCCAAGCTAGATGAAACACGTCGTGATGCTGCTCTCGCTAATGAGGCACATCAGAAACGAATTAAGAGTCAATACGACAAATTCGTCCACCCTCGGACTTTTGCAGAAGGAGACTTAGTCCTCGTCTATGACCAAGTTGACAATAAATTGGAGACAGGAAAGTTAGAACCTCTGTGGCACGTTCCTTACATCGTGAAGCGTGTTCTACACAGAGACGCCTATGAATTAATATATCATGATGCAATTTCCCTGGGAGAGCCCCGAAACGGGCTTTACCTTAAAAAGTACTATGCCTAGATCACCTAGCATCTGTACTTTGTACATTTTTGTATTTTAGTTTGGTGTGTCTACTTCTTTCGCGTGCTCGAGTCTTTACCTTTGCCACTCATGACTGTGCTTGTGTTTTAATGCACAGATGACCTCTTCCTTTCCTATCTTTTTTGGGTTCACGGATGGCACTAGTCGACATACCCAGAACATTGCTTCGGCAGCATGGGTTATTTACCAATTTGACGAGGTCATCAGTTCAGGAGGTATCTGCTTAGGACCAGCAACCAACAACATGGCAGAATATCATGCTGTCATCAGACTATTGACCCAAGCCTCCTCCCTAGGCATCTCTTGCATCATTGTCTACTTAGAATCCCAACTCGTGATCTATCAACTCAACCGTATCTATGCTATCCGTAGTCCTATCCTGCTACGTCTCCACCTACGAGTTCGTCGTCTTGAACGAATGTTCGATTACATTGAATATAGACACATTCCAAGAGAACTTAATAGTGTTTCAGATTCATTATCTAATTACATCATGGATCGGTATCTCGCCCACATATAAGATTTAAGGAAAGCAAAATTGTACATTACATGTAAATTAAAACACATCACAGACATCATCATGTACAAATCATTGGCACTGTAAAAACTCGAAACTATATATATATATATATATACATGGCGTGACTGAAATGTTTGGATTACATCAAAAATCATGTAGAAGAGCAAAATGTCGGGTCTCTAAACCCCTACAACATTTCCTGACAAGGCATACAAAAATACGATCACCAGAGAGACTCTAATCTCCCCGCACTACATTGTGTTGTGAGTAACACATCACCACGCGCACTATGCGCCTCAGTAGAGAATTGATATTCTCTGGTACTCCCACAGTGTGCCTCTGCAGATGTAAAGGCACTTCTCCCCTCCATAGAGGAGGAATGCCCATCGTAAGGCCTTGGAGGTTTCTCTCAACCTCCCGGAGACCTATCATTGGTACTACTGGATTTGTTGCAACCGGAACGCCCCCACGATGTCCTAGTATCGGTATGTCGGTCGAGCGCACTGCTCCCTTGTCTACATGTTGGAAACAATACATCTGTTAAAAACTCTTCTACATACCCCAAAAAAATATATATACATCAAAAACTTAAAAAACAAAAAAAAACTAGACAAGGTATGGCTCAGTCTCTTACCTAACAGATTTCAGTCTTCCTCCGCGAGTAAAATCAAATCCATGCTCCCGCAGAAATCTACCTCAGCATACGGGAAGTCCTCTATCCAAAGATACTGTCGTCTCAGCCAGGCAAAGAAATCACTAGTGAAACAGAACTCTGACTCCGCTACTACCCTTGGAGACAGACTATTCCACCTCTCCATCCTTGGTTCGTCCACTGGTCGTACCGCCAGTGCTATCTGAGGCTGCATCTGGGGGATGTGATCCAGAAAAAATGAGACCAGAAATGAGCCATAGCCAAACTGTTTCTGTCCCGTCCGACACCATGAAATTTTTTCCTTCTCATTTCGAAGGAACCATACACTCCAGTTGAACAGTGTTGGTTCCAAACACTGAACACCATAAGCCACCTGTGATCTTGATGCCAGATGCGTGCTAGTACTACCGGTCACGCTCGTGATGGAAAACAGTATAGACCGAAGGGGTAGCTCTCGGATATCCTTGATAGGGATTCTACCCCCTACCAGTCTTTCTCCTGGGATACAGTGGCATGCCAGATACACATCCACTTGCTCAGGTAGCACCCTCTTCCCAGAAAAAGATATGGGGACCCCTCTTTTCGAGAGGCCAGTCAAAAAATACACATCTTCTAACTCAATGGTTAAAAGTTGTGTGCCAATACGGAATCCTTGCTCTGCAACATCCCATAGGCCAATCATATGCTCAAGCAATAAAATCTCTTTCTTCATTTTTTGCAACTTGAAGAATTTGAGTAAGCCACAAGCTCACAATGCGGCCCATGTGTGGGGACTCTACAAGGTATCTAAGTCGTCCATCTCATGTTCTCTTTCTTTCCACTTGATCATGGTCGCTGAAATCACCTATAAAACAAAAGAATAAAGAAATTCATTATTTCAACGTTTTGGCAATTTTGACAATTTTTAAAAGCAAGTTAAAATATGAAATCTAAATGCCCACATCATTTAAAGTGACCACACCCTCTTTTACAATCACCACGCCCTCTCTTAGCCATTTAAGATCCATGAAACGTTTTTAAATGCAAATGATTTCTCTATGGCTGCGTGGGCATACATGGGGATTTTTTCATGGGTTATTTTCCAAAAATGACCCATCTAATTAGCTATTGAGGCGTTGGCATCTTGACCATCCCCTTCTAGAACGTTTTTGCAAAAAGAATCCTCTTTTTCCATCGTTTTTCAAAGAGGCCGATTTTGATCTTTTTGGGGAAATTTAGGGCTTCATACTTTAAATTAAATAATGATATGAAAATGAATATTAAACCATGTAATTGAAAGAAGGAGAAATGAAGATCTACCTGGTCCGAACGACAAGCGAAATGGTCAATCGTAGCTCCAGCAGTGAACAAAACAAGATCCACTTCAAAATGAGAATCTCCACTACTCCAAAATCCTTGTGCAAAATGAAATGGTAAATGGAATTTTCATTATATTGTTATTTATAAATTTTGATTTTTTATAAGGTATAGTCATTCATGAGTTTCTCTAACAATATAATGGCTTCACTAAACCCCTGGTTTGTAGTTTTGGCATCGCAGGTTTCCTGGCAGTCTTGATGGATTATTTACCTTGTCATGCTTATGAGCATAGTCTTAGTTCATTCTCGAGATCAAAAACATGAGAACGCAACTGGGTAAACTTTTATCTCTTTTTTGGACCCATACGGATACACGAACACACGAAAAAGGAACCCCCCTGAAGTCTCCTTTAAACCCTTTTCAGACTCTCTAAATATGAAAATATTGTCGAGTGACCTTGTTTCCTTTCACACTCGTTAAAAGGTCAGAAAGGGCATCTTTCAAGTGATAGTTTATCTCTTTTTCAGTCTCGTTAGACTACTGTACGAAAAAGGAACTAAGAGAGTTCTCTTTTAAGTGTTTTTCCAAACTCTATAATCCCGAAAAACCTTTGAGTTTTATGTCTTTAGACTCGTTAAAGCAGACATCCACAGGCCCATATGGGACCGATCCCTTACTTCTTCAGGTTTTTTAAACAAAAGAAGAGGAACTTACCAAAGGTGAGTTATATCGAGCATGTGTTATCCTCCTCAAGCTCATTAAATCAAAAAGAGGTACTTGTCTATCTAGATGGGGGAAAAAATTGAAAGGACCAAGCCAAGCAGTCTCTTGAGAACATTATCCAGTAGTTTTTAGAGTCACCCTTGAACATGACACTTTGCCATTTGCATGCATCATAATCCGCTGAACCTCTGCACTGAGCCAATCCTTTGAGTTCCTTTCACTCCTTTGGGTCACCCGACGCAAGTCACAGTATCCACTGCATAGTTTTGGTCCATGTCATGTTTCACTATTGTGCCTCAGTGTTCAAGGGAAGTATCTGCCTCGAGAGTCAGCCATCTCAAATATCTTGCCTCAAAACCTATGTTAGTTCATGTCCATTTGATCTACCAATTACATCTCTATATCCGTTTCATGTCGTTGATGGGGGATACATCAAGGCCCTCCCTCAACGAGTCTATTCCTGTCGACTTCAATGCATTATCCGGGAATTAGACTTAGAAACCAGTTAGTACTTTGGGACCTGCATGCCTCAATGGCATGCCTCCTCACATTCGATAGTAGGTTTACATCATTGACCTCTGATCGGATGATTCCACGGGTGTTCAACCTCAACTCATCTATTCACATTCCCTGGAATGTATTAAGGTACCTTGGGAATCATTGACATTAATGGTGCTCTCCCTTGCACTTGTTAACAGTTCACACCATTGGCCGGTAATCAAGTGGTTTCTGTCATGTTTGACATCAGGACATCTATTCACATGGTTAGAATTGTACCACATTGGGATCGGTAAGCAGACCCTGGGTTGAGTAATCACTTTGATATATTCTTTTCCTAGGTTGCGAAGGAGTCTCTATTGGACAAATAACACATACATTGTTACATAGATCCACTTTGTATTGGTCGTGGATATGTCTTGTCATCTCGTAGATCCACTGTGTATTCTTCATGTCTACGATCAGTCTGAGTCATCAGAGTATAGATCCACATTGTATCTTTGGTGGCTATACCTTCTTATCAATACAATTATGGATCCGCAGTGTATTTTATGGCGGCCATATCTTGCAAGTCTTGATCACCCAAGCATAGGTATGCCTTCCTTGGGTTTTGAAATATGTCATGATATTTGTTGGATGTTTGTGTGCAGCTTCCGTCAGGTTCTTTGAGTCTATACCCTTGCTTGAGATTCTACAAAGCATTTCAGTTATCAGTTCACATCTTCTAACTTCATACTTTGGGGGGAAATCTGTTACACCTCAATATTGCTCACTTCGATAAGTGTCGTAAGTGTCTCATGTTCCTTACAACTTTCGCAAGTGTCGCAAGTTGTTCACAAGTGTCACAAATGTTGTTCAAGCATACTTCCATAATGATGACACTAAGGAGGCACTTAAGACATCTCATACACTTGATACAGAGGAGGAAAAATGATTAACTAAAGTCGAGGAACTTTTATCACCTGAGAAGAGCTCTTAAACAAAGGTTTTGAAGGTGAGCGCTCCCCTACATCAGCCTTAAGAGCACTGGAACTCCCCTTAAGGTCTCAAGGAGTGTTATAACGCTCATCTGCCCCTCAGAAGGAGTGCTCTCCAGCCTTGGAGCACTGGCACTCCCCTCAAGCTTCCTAGGGAGCGCTATAGCGCTCTGATGCCCCTTTTGGAGGAGCGCTGTCTAATCTGAGGCAATAGTTGGCCCGTTGAGGAGAATAAGGGGAGGATCTCTCAAGTTTAGAAGGCAGTTTCACTCGAATTCTTGGTTCCATCAGAAGATCCCTGATCCAAGGAGGGAATTCTTCAACTTGTTCTAAAGATAACTCAAGAGGTTAAGCTTCTCTTAACCTATATAAGCAGGCTCTATGATGGTGAAAAAGGGGGAAGAATTGCTAGCATGAAACCTATGATCTCATAGGGAACACACAGTCAGTCAAAGGAGAAGTGATCAGTGAAGCTACTATTATCCAGGTTGTGGATCTTTCGAGCAAGGGTTAGACGAAGGGGACTTGACGAAGCTATCGCATTTGCATCTACGATTGTAAGTACTGTTGTCATTATTCTCATTAATATGACACACTTGACATGTTTCTTTCTAGTTTGTGTCTGATCATACATGAACTTATCATTGATAGATAGATCTGTTTTGAAGCTAATATCAATAGAGTAGGAAGTGGTCGTACTTTGTTTGTCTACAGGACTCAGTGAGGAGCAAGATTTTGGAGCTCAATTCGGAGTGTGCAGGGACAAACGTCGATAAAGAGGTACTACTATTTTCCTTCCTTCTCGTGTATTAGTTTGTATGGATTTGAAAGGAAGTCAGTGTCCACGTTAAGCATTTTATGTCTTAGAGTTAGGGTCTAGCTCTTTGAGGCAATCTACCTGTCCACAGGAAGATTTTCCTATAACACTAAGGACCATTTCTTATTGGTAAGAACTATGAGTTATGCTCCTTCAAGATGAAATCATTCCTCCAAGATTGATCTAAAAATGAAGAAGAAGACTTGAAAAACTTGAATAATTATTGCAAGTGAAATGTTATGTGTTTAAAGCAACATGATCAATTTGCAACACATAAATTAAGGATTACTTATGAAAAATACTCATAGACAACAGCATAAACATTGAACATCAGCACATAAACACAACAACTTGATAAAGGAGTTCACCCCACTCCAGGCTACATCTCCTGGTCCAGCTTCCAATGGATCATTATTATTAAATTTCTCAAAGTGCTCAAAAACATTCCTTACAACGCTCCAAATGACAAACCGACTGCTCCAATGGCTCTGCAGCATCCCAAAACCCCTGTCTGGGCTCTTTCGGCACCTGAAACGGTTGAAAAATGAGAAAGATATGCTTCCTTGAAGTCTCCTTCTCCAACTTGTTGTCTCTGGTTCTACAATTCGCACCCTTCCTCTCCAAACCTGGCACACACGCTCTTTTAAGCGTAAAGAACCCAGTCTCGTGCATAACTGTGCACCGGTACAAACCGTAGGATGGTTAGGGTGCCTCCAGCCCCTAACCGCCTCGGCTCTTGGGCACATGGCGCATAGAACCTTGGCTGGCGCAAAAATTGGTTTAACCGTTCAAATGGTATAACTCCTGCGCTATTGGTCAGACCACAGGGTATTCGTATTAACCATTGGTTAGATTTTAAACCCCATGCGCATATTTCAATATACAAACCATAGCGTATACATATACGCGCCCATATATATACATTAACACAAACTTTGGTTTATATATATATAAACCCCACGCCATATTACGCACCATATAATACAACACACGAGCATATGTTTTATAATGGAACCATGGGTCGGGGCTTAAGCCCCGGCCCGCCCCCTTTTCCATATAACATAACCATCAATGTTAAATAAATATTTAAAGGCATAGTTAACAAGGATCAAAGGCGGGACTGTTGGTTATCGGAGTGTTATGAAAACGTTGGTGTTGGAGGAGGTTCGGGGGTCGAACCCCGCGGCCTCCATATCATTTTACATAAACATAAACATATAAACCAACCATATAGTGACATGTGTCAACACAGCATTCGTCGACAATGTTTATGGATAAATTCGTGAGTGTGGACACAGACCAATCTCCCCAGATCCACCTGGATCTGGAACAATCCGTAACAGAATACTACTCTTTCCCTAGATCTCGATATTGAATGAACTAAGAGAAATGGATAGTGGACATACGTTATGAACGCTCTCCTTTAATCTCTGTTGTTCCTTGCTCTGCTCTGATGCTCTTGTTTCGTTTAATCCCAACAACACAAACCAATCACAGCAAAGGCATTAATATATTCAATACCTAGTCTATACATGTGATCAAGGAATCATGTAATAAGATGACATCATCATTATGGGAAAGGGACATATTCATGT
>ML779972.1:481142-496793 GCA_009831015.1 Picea engelmannii
AAATCAACTCCCAAAACCAAAGCTCTTCTCCTAAATTCCTGAGTAAAACTTTGTACATTCTGTCCTTTAGCCTGTCTAAAATTCTGCCATTCCATGGTTTCCTTTTGTTTATATGCCAATGGATAAAATTGTTTTTTAATTGCCATTATGAAATCATTCCAAGAAAGCAAAATTTTTCCATTCTTTTTAATTTCTTCTCGTGTCTTAGATTCCCACCAAATAAGTGTTGAACCATCTAATCTTAAAGAAGCTAACTGAATTTTTCTTTCATCATCTTGAATCTTTTGTATTCTAGAATAAACTTCAATTTGACGTATCCAGTTATCCAACTTTTCAGCATTAACTTCTCCATTATAAATTGGCAACTCAAATTTTATATCAAGCTTTAATGAAGGAATTTGCAAAGGAGTTTTACCATGCCCCTTTGGAGAATGGGGAAGATTCTTCGAACTGGTAGAAGAATAAAAAGAAGATGATGATGGAGGAGGAGAGAGTGGTGGAGAAGCACCATTCCCTCCATTTCCACCTAGAGTCTTGTCACCACCGCCTCCCTTATGCATTGAAGGTTTAGAGCCTTCACCCTGGGACATCATGGTCTGTTCCATTATGACCTTCATCATATCTCTCATTTGTATGATAGTCTTCCTGAAGTCTGCTTCTTCATCTGGAACACGTTCATGATCTTCTGCATGTGCCATGCTCGGTGAATGTCTCTCTGCAACTTGCGGTGAATGAAACTGCTTCCTCCTCGTCGGATAAGAACTTGGCTCCACAAGTTGACCTTCTCCTCTTGTGAGTTTCAACCTTGTGATCATCAGAAACAAAACTTGCAAACAATCAGGTCTTCAAAACCAGTGCTCTGATACCAACTTGATCTAAAAAAGAAGAAGAAGACTTGAAAAACTTGAATAATTATTGCAAGTGAAATGTTATGTGTTTAAAGCAACAGGATCAATTTGCAACACATAAATTAAGGATTACTTATGCAAAATACTCATAGACAATAGAATAAACATTGAACATTAGCACATAAACACAACAACTTGATAAAGGAGTTCACCCCACTCCGGGCTACATCTCCTGGTCTAGCTTCCAATGGATCATTATTATTAAATTGCTCAAAGTTCTCAAAAACATGCCTTATAATGCTCAAAATGACAAACCGACTACTCCAATGGCTCCGCAGCGTCCCAAAACCCCTTTCTGGGCTCTTTCGGCACCTAAAACGGTCGAAAAATGAGAAAGATATGCTTCCTTGAAGTCTCCTTCTCCAACTTGTTGTCTCTGGTTCTACAATTCGCACCCTTCCTCTCCAAACCTGTTACACATGCTCTTTTAAGCATAAAGAACCCAGTCCCGTGCATAACCGTGCACCGGTACAAACCGTAGGACGGTTAGGGTGCCTCCAGCCCCTAACCGCCTCGGCTCTTGGGCACATGGCGCATAGAACCTTGGTTGGCACAAAAATTGGTTTAACCGTTCAAACGGTATAACTCCCACACTATTGGTCAAACCACAGGGTATTCGTATTAACCATTGGTTAGAGTTTAAACCCCACGCGCATATTTCAATATACAAACCATAGCATATACATATACGCGCCCATATATATACATTAACACAAACTTTGGTTTTTATATATATAAACCCCGCGCCATATTACGCGCCATATAATACAACACATGGGCATATGTTTTATAATGGAACCATGGGTCAGGGCTTAAGCCCCGGCCCACCCCCTTTTCCATATAACATAACCATCAATGTTAAATAAATATTTGAAGGCATAGTTAACAAGGATCAAAGGCGGGACTGTTGGTTATCGGAGTGTTATGAAAACGTTGGTGTTGGGGGAGGTCCGGGGGTCGAACCCCGCGGCCTCCATATCATTTTACATAAACATAAACATATAAACCAACCATATAGTGACATGTGTCAACACAACATTCACCGAAAACCGTCCAATAAAAATGTGCCACGTCACCCACCTGCCATGTCGTCATGATGGTACGGCCCTGCCACGTGGCTGTACGGACTGTACGGACAGGTACAATCAACATCCCAAATTTTTGTCTATTTGGCTTGGTGGACAGATCGTGATATCTCCTCCATATGGAATCCATTTGTGAAAGTAAATATACTGCCAGAATCAGGAAGACGAGACGGACGCAATGGCACTGTTTTTGTCGCATTCCGAGCACTTTGAAAATTGAGCAAAATTTGATCCCCTGATCAAAGATCAGAAATGTTGGGAACCAATGGAAAATGTCTTCACAGAGCCACCCCCAACGGACCTAGTTGACATTACAAATGCACTGGGAAATACTCTTGTAGAACATAGAAATAAAGAAAATGTAACATCCCACTCTACTGAACACACTATTATTGACTTATTCTTTGAGGACACTTTCTCGCAAGTGATCCGGGTATGGTACTTTGTGATTTCATTCATATTATGAGTTATGTATGATGATGTTGAGGTGTTATGGATTATTGATTATATTGATGTATAGATATCGACAGAGGCTTTTGACGAGTCGCCTTGACTGTGTAGGACACATGATAGGTAAAGGATGTTGATGACATCAATGGATTTTCTTGGACTCTAGATTGATTCAAGGAGTGGATTGTATTTATTGAAGTATTTCATTTTACACACATGTGTTGTATGATTGATTATAGTATGATTTATGTATATGGAATTATTGACAATTTTTTTGTCAATGGATGCAGGTTGACGATGCTTGCTAATTCGACTCACATAAGGAGTAGAAGGGCCATGCACAAAAACCAGACATTTGAGGGAGAGGTGTGACAATTTCCTTGTCACAGTCTACTAGCACTTCCACCGTGGTCTGAATAGTAGGTTAACGATTACCTAGTCTGAAAGGTCCACAATGCCTTGAAGGAGGACTGAGACAGTTAATAACGAAGATTTATAAGGATTGTTGATTAAGGAAGAGTCCTTATTCCCTAGAATCCCTTAGTCTCTCACAAGGTCAACTGAGTGGAGTTTTGACTCCATCAGTTGGACAACTTCCAAAGCAAGTCTAAGACAAGTGGCACCCTTGGATCATGGAGGTGCGTCTTGAAGGGAACATCATGTAATTTAAAACTTGAAGTCAATAAATCTAGGTGGCGGAGAAAACATTGGAATAATTAGACCTTGTTGGATTAACTAATTAATTAAACAATACATTATTAATTGAAAAGTCTAACAAGAGTCAAATCCTAAGTCTAAGAATTGTCCTAATTCTAAGATGATTTGGTAACTATGTAAAATATTAAAATTGGGATAAATCTAATACTAGGAAAAAGGTGGTAAAATCTAAAGATTGGATGAAATGCACATTAGTGCATGAATTTAATAAAAATGAATTTTTAAATAGAAATAAATAATAACTTGAGAGGTTGGGTGTACATAGAATAAAATCTAGAGTCAAACTACACTAGTTTAACTAGAAGAAGACTCATAATCTAACTCCAACTAAGATCTAGTTAGGAGACACTTCTTAAATGAGAATCTAGGGAACAAAGGGACACCTGGGAGTGAAAATAGGAACACATCAAGGATTGTGAGAGAATTTGACCTCTTTAAATAAAATAAAATTGGTAAATACTGGTGTAACTTGGGGAGAATATGACAAGTGTGTGAGTGAATAATCCAAATTAAAATAAACTAAAAAGTTAATTGTATGTGCATGAGGATATGTGTGAGGGAAAAAAATTATATAAAGACAATTAATGTAAAAGGGAAGAGATCTGATTTTATAAACATTGTTATGCTACCAAATTTTTATTGGACTGTGTTTTACTTGTAAGAGTTGGGATGCAAAGCTGGTAAAAAGAGTGGAATCTCTTCCTTGCAAGGGAAAGACTTGGAGCTATATTTGTTGGTTTCTTGTGTGTGGCCTCTTTGCGGCACGGGGGAATAAGGGGAAAGAAGAGTACCCTTGACATTGGTTGGGAGGTGCCAGTGAAGTCTCTATGATTAAGAAGCAAAATAAAGAAATGAGTGCAATACTTTGAAGGGCATCTTAATTACACAACTTTTATTGGTCCTCGTAGTTTTATATTCTGAATTTATTTGTAGTGATAGTGTAGTAATATGTTAGACTAATAGTGTCACTGTCAAATCACTAGAAAGTATGAATGCAAATTTTTTACAATTGTTGTCAATGAATATTAGCGGAGAGTTTATATTTTTAAATTACAATTGTTGCCACGAATAATATTTACAATATTTATATTTAAATTTTCGTTGTAATTTCAGACGTTTTATACTCTCTAAATTGGGGTGGCTTGATCCTCATTGTGAAATTCAAATTTATATTATGAATGGAATATGTTCTAAAATTTATATTTTATCTAGATTTAAAGTTTGAATGATCTAAGTTTTTAGTTGAGATTATTTTAAAAATTTAAGAGTGCATTGATTGTTGGCAAACCAAGGAGTTAGTTCCAAAATTATATCATGAGTTTCTTTGTTTAATTTTATTTAAGTCAAAATCAATTCATATCATGGGATCTCTATCGAATTTCATTCTAGATCCAAAAATTTGTATAATTTTCCTATTAACTCTTATGTCAATTCGATTTCATTGTATTATGGACCTATGTTGAATTTCGCCAAATCCGAATTTATATCGTGTTTTTGTCTGTCGAATTTGTTGATAAAACTGAAGTATATGTAGTATGGATTTCTGTGTTTATTTTTAGTTTGAATCTAAAATTTTCGGGATCATGGAAAGCTTGTTAAAAGTTTTTGGAGTTTGATGTTTTAACCTATAGTGCATTAGCCCTTTTTCCCTGACAAGTTGTGTATGTGAAAATGGGATGGAACCTAGTGCTCACCAAAAGGGCGCTATTCAGATCTTTGGAACTCCTGTGCTCCATAGGTTTTCAACATGAACACTCCTTTTCACCCGAAGTGTTACCGAACAAATTCGGTCTTAAGAGAGGTTGACCAGAAGTTGTACATTAACCCTATAGTTCAACTTTCCTCATAAAATTTTACAAATTTAATCTAACGAATGGTGAAGATTCTCCTCACACGAGAATCTGGGGTGGATATTTACTCTGCATCTCCGGGCTTCGGGGGTTTTCTCTGCTTTCAAAACTTTAGACTGTTTCACTTGGATCTCTGAACCACTGAAGGGCCCGGATATCTGACGGCTTACACCCCTCCTTATATCAACTTTTTTCATCCACTCTGGAATTCGTAATTCTGAGAGTTTCTCACCCTTTTGCAGGAACAACTCATTTCCTCAAGAGTGTCAAACTACCAAAACTCCGAAGGAAGAAGGCTTGGAGATCTAACAGTCTTTGATTAATCAATAGATTTATGGTTGTCCTTCACTTCGAGACTAGGAAACTCAGGGTTTTCTTAATCCTTAGCAACTACCTCTTAAACTAACTCGAGTGTCGAATCCCGAATAACTTAGTTATCTACGACTCACGTCTTTCCATCAAATGACGGTCATGATTTACTCCGAACTTCAGGACTCTGGGAGTTCCTTAAATTTTAACATCGTGACTCTAATTTCACTGGAGTATCAAATTACCGAACCTCCAAAGAGTTAAGGCCCGTAAATCTAATGGTCCTCTATTGATCACTAGATCTACGACTAACCTTTACTCTAGGACTTCAGAGCTTCAAAGTTTCTCAACTCTTAGAAAGTTAGGACTCAAAATTGCCGAATCGTCGAACTCTTGTGGATCCAACATCTAGTAATCACTCATCGATCTATGGTGTAGTTTCACTTCGTGACTTCGAGCTTCGTAGCTCAATTAATACAAATAACTCATATCTTCCGAAGTGACAAAGCCCGAAGGTGTAAGGTTTTAATGAGTGCGATACTCCTGTCTAATCAGACGCTTGCAAGGATTTTGACCCCACATGATAAGATCTTGTACTCTAATTCCTTCAAAAGGATTTCAATCTCTTGATTTCCTCACTTGAACCCTACACACGTTGTTTCTCCTGAGCTCTAGATTCTAATTGTTGTGTGCATGTTTTGTGCCTCCCCTCTGTAATTCCGCACTGTCTCTCCTGAGCTTCATTCTTTTGAGAAGTAAGGCCTTCACCCACCTTGAGTGGTCTCTGTGCACTAGGAGTTGTTTCTTCTAAACTTGGGTCTTTAAGGGGTCCCACTACACACTTATGGAGTTGGATATGGAAGTGTTTGCACTGTGACACCCAAGAGAAATTTTAGGTTTCTTATAGAACTTTTACTTCATTCTTAAAACATACTTTCACTCGATTGCAAAATTTATTGATCACGGTATCAGTTAGTTCATAAAGTACAGAGTAAACTTACGGTTTCCTCTATGTGTTGAGAGATTTTCTCTTCGCTTATTTTCCTCTTTTAAATTATTATGTAGATCATATATTTATCTACTTGATTGTAACATGTAGGGTTGGCACACTTATTCCAGGTAAACACAAGTAAAATTGGAACTTTCATAAATGATATATTGTCTATTTAAGGACCTTTGGTTTTTACTATTAAGTTTCTGTCGTGATACTATTGAAATTCTTCCTAAAATTTAATTTAGTAAGATGAATAATTATTGTAATAGTATATATTGTGTTATGAAGTGATGTGTTAAGAACCAAACATCAATATAGCATAGAAAAACCTCAAAAAAAGTACTCAACGCCTTGAAAAAAAGATAATTTCAGATAATAAGCCTCTTCGAGGGGGCAACCTCCTTTTACCCCACTTAAATTTTCAAGTACAAGATGATTCAAAATGAAAATGTCTCCTTGGTATATATAGGAGACTAGGAGGTATAATTACAACTAATGGCCTAAAGATGACATAAATAAAATAACATTACTAATATAATATGCCCCAATTAAGGGGTAAGGAGCCAATATTAGGGCTTAACATGCCCCTCCCCTTAAGATAAGTGGTGTTCGCAACGCTTGAGTAACTCTGGATTCTTTTGTATAAAATACTCATTTTCCAAGTGGAATCTTCAGCCGGTAGTTTCCTCCATTTAATGAGATACTCTAAAATGGATCTATTCCTTAGCTTGCGAATTCTTGTGTCAGTGATGGCTTCAGGATCCAATATGATTTTTCCTTCCTCATCGAGTTCTAAAAATATAGTTTGAATTGGGATCTTTTCACCTATAACCTTCTTTAAGCATGAAACATGGAAAATTGGGTGTACTCGTGAAGATGCAGGTAGCTCCAATTTGTATGTCATAGTACCAATCTTTTACAACACCTTATAAGGGCCATATTACTTTGGTGATAATTTATTATCCTTCTTGGCTTTCTTGAGGGACATCTGTTTGTATGGTTGTAGTCTTAAAAACACCCAATCCCCTACTTCAAAACTTTTTTCACTACGATGTTGATATGCTTGTGGTTTCATGCGATTATGTGCCATGGTCAGGCTGTCCTTTAAGATTTGGAGAACTTGTTGTTGATTCTCGATATGATCTTCCACTGCTTGAACCTTAGATTTTTCTTTTAGAGAAGAAGTGATGGAAGGAGGGTGGTATCCATAAAGTGCCATAAATGATGTCATTTTTGTTGCAGTATGAAAGGAAGTGTTATACCACCATTCTTCCAAGGGTAACCATTTGAACCATTGTGTTTGTTTATCAGAGACAAAGCAACAAAGGTATATTTCCAGGTATTTGTTCACTATCTCAGTTTTTCCATCAGATTGAGGATGATAGGATGAGCTATGAGCCAATTGAGTACCCAAACAAGAAAATAATTTTGTCCAAAAATGTCCAGTGAAGATGGGATCTCTGTCACTTACAATAATCTTTGGGTTGTCAAGTAGCTTTTGAACTGTCTCCATGAATGCAGTGGCAATTGTACTAGCTTTGAAGGGATGAGAGAGTGCACAAAAGTGTGTTTACTTGGTCAATCTATCAACAATCACCATGATTACACTCTTTCCTTCAGACTTTGGTAATCCTGTGATGAAATCCATGGAAACCTCCTCCCAGTGTTGACTTGGGATGGATAATGGTTGTAAAAGACCTGGGGTCTTAATTGTTTCCACCTTATTTTGTTTTCAAACCAAACATTCTGTCACAAACGTTTGAACATCAATTTTAAGGCTATCCCAAAAAAAATCCTTCTTGACTCTATGGTAGGTTTTCAAAAATCCCGAGTGCCCTCCTACTGGAGAGGTGTGCAATTCCAATAGTACCTTTTGTTTTATTTGGGAGTTATTACATAAATATAAACAATCTTTGTACCATAGTGAATCATTTTTCCATGTAAATGTATCTGATGCATTGGAATCCTACTGCAACCTTTGAATGAGAGTCCACACTTTTTCATCATTCTTCCATTCATCCCTTTCTTCTATTATCCAATCAGGTTGGATGATCGAGATAGCACAGAGAAAGGCCTCAACATATTCATCCTTTCTTGAGAGTGCATCTGCGACAACCATTTGCTTCCCCTTTTTATAGAGGATTTCAAAATCATAACCCAATATCTTGGTTACCCATTTTTGTTGTTCTTTTGAAGATATTCTTTGTTCCAAGAAGTATTTAAGACTATCATAATCTATTTTGACCTTGAAGTGCCTACCTATTAGGTAAGGATGTCATTTCTTCAATGGATGTAGTATTGCCATCACTTCCTTCTCATAAATGGGTTTGTGTAAGTCCTTTCCCTTGAGTGGTCAACTTTCAAAGGCCAGGGCCCTTCCTTCTTGCATTAGGACAACACCAATTCCATTTCCCAAGGCATCCCATTCCACAATAAAGGTTTTTGTGAAGTTTGGAGTGGTCAAGACAAGAGATTTACACTTTACCTCTTTAAGTTGTTCAAAAGCTTTAGTTTCCTTTGGAGTCCATGAAAATGAATCATTTTTAGTTAGTAAAGGTGCTGCTATTCTTCCATAGTTCTGAACAAACTTGCGGTAGTAACCTGTCAAACCCAAAAATCCTCTAAAATTCTTCAATGTTTTGGGAATCAGTCAGTCCATCATGGCCTTAATCTTGTTAGGGTCTACCTTGACATCTCCATGAGATACAATATGGCCCAAATACTCTACCTCCTTTACTCCAAAGAAACATTTGGATGGTTTGGCATATAGTTGTTGCTCCTTTAGTAGTTGTAGCACCTTGTCAACATGTTGCACATGATCCTCCCTAGACTTGCTATAGATTAGTATATCATCAAAAAATACTAACACAATTTTTCGAAGGAAGGGCTTGAAAATGGAATTCATCAACCCTTGGAATGTGGAAGGTGCATTTGTAAGGCCAAAAGGCATGACCAAAAATTCATAATGGCCTTCATGAGTTCAGAATGTTGTTTTTGGGATATCTTCTTCCTTCATTATGATCTGATGATACCATGAACATAGATCCAATTTTGTGAAATAGATTGATCCATGTAGTTCATCTAACAATTCATCAATGACGATAATGGGAAACTTATATTTAATAGTGATCTTCTTGATCTCTCTATAATCTGGACACATACGCCATGAGTTATCTTTCTTGAATACCATTACCACTGGTGCAGAGTAAGAACTTTGGCTAGGTCTAATAATGCCAGCTTCTAAAATTTCTTCAACCATGCGCTCAATTTCACTCTTCTGGGCATAAGTGTATCTGTATGGCCTGATGTTAGGAGGAACACTCTTAGGAATTAGGTGAATTTCATGATGATGATTTCGAGTGGGTGGAAGACCTTTGGGAATATCCTCAAATACTTTGAAATGTTTATCAATGATCCTTTGGTGATCTTCAGGAATAGATGGCTTAGATGTTTGAACATCTAGTGAGAATAATTGTGCAATAACGCCTTGATGCCCAGTAACACCCTATTTCCCCCAACTTGTAAATATAACTGGACTGGCCAAGAACTATGGAAAACTCATAAATATGAATATGTGATGTAAATGGACCTTGAGGAAGAGGTCAATGAATGTGAATAACATTATGAATTTATTGCAGGACTACTAATGAGGGGATGTGCATAAAAAGAGACCACGATGGCGGTGGAAGGCACCTGAAAAGGTCGCGTTAACTTCCACCGAGAATTTAATACCGTATTTGGACTCCACTGGCCCAGAGAACCAAAAGCGGCTCGCTGGCCCTGAAAATTAATGGCTCATAGACTGGTAGGCGGATGTCTTGATGAGGGATGGGATGGTGAACTACCCATCCGTAGAGCTGTCAGGCCTGATTAGTGCGAGGGAAATCGCGCCACATGCAACCTCGCGAGAGGATAAGGCGTATGGCAGAGGCGATTGAGAGGGAAGACACGAGGGGAACTCTGGCATTACGCAGAGTGGGTGATAGTAGAGAGGAAGGATTGCAATCTTCGCTCCTGGTCACTGGCAGACAGAGAGACGCAGTCTCAGAACATTGTGGTCTCAGCTCGGGGGTGGCTACTGGTAAATCCTTTGGGAGTTGCTGAGCCTACGGTTGGCTCGAAATGAGCACCCCTCTCAGCAGTTGCACCCATTTCTGAAGTCACTTCTGATAAGTGTTTTGTTTACATATTGCCTCTTGAAATTCATAGAATGATACATAAATGTATATGCTCATAGACCTATGAAATTGTGAACGATTTCAGTGTAAGAATGTCTGTGCAGTGTTTTGATAAGAAGTTATAGACATATACTTATAACATAGGAATCCATGCATGATTTAAGGCGATAAATGAATCTAATTATAGGTTGAATTATGTTAGGCCTCCAGCCCATTCTCGGGAAGTTATTTCCCTTCACCCATCTCCCAGAAAGCCCCGGAATAGATCTCTTGGAGAGATTTCCTCCTTGGAAAGGTTTACCCAGGACCTGGCATAGGAACTTGAAGGTGCAAGTCTTAATAAACTTGTACGAGGATGAATGGGCCTCTTAAAAACCTGAGATGGCATCTTAAGGGAGGAATATCGAAATGACGGATGAGGATTCGTCAGGGAATCCACAGTTTCCCCATGACCATTAGATTAGCAGGAGAAGGTAGGACATTAAAGGCATTACCACCTAATTTTCCTATGCCTTCATGGGTAGGGAAGAGTCTAGGCACTGTAGATCCCCATGCTCCTTGAGAACATCAGGACCATTGATTTCCCCGTCCATAAAGTTGTGGAAGAGTGCACAAAGTGGCATCAAAACCGTTAGATCTGAGCAAAGATCCTGACAGTCGTCGGATCTGTGGAAGTTACGTGGATGGTAAGTCCTCATGGGTAGGAAGAGGAATCGATGGTCAGGATTCGTAGAGGAAGATTGTGAAATCCCGTCAGTCATTAGATCTCGGTAAAGTTGCGCAAGGTTTAAGTCCTAGTATGCAGACGAGGAGTCCCGGAAGAGTCATCAGGATATCAGCGTCATCAGTATTTGAAGGTCAAGAGAATCGACACCTTGTAGGTCATGAAATCCCGAGAAAGGATCCTAGCCGTTGATCTCGATAGGACACGCGTCAGACAGCAGGACAGGAGTCGGGATTTAACCCATCGGGGATTCCAGGAGTGAAGAGATCGTTGCATCAGGAATCACGATACGCGAATTCCTGACAAGGATCTGGACCATCGGTTGGCAGAGGACACGTGGCGGAGATCAAGCGCCATCGGTGTTTGGCGCATCGAAAAGTCAGGAAATCGACATTTCCAGGGACAAGAGGGCGGGGAAGTCCCAGGTGAAAAACCCCGACATAATCCGAGCCGTCCGTTCAGAGGGACAGGTGTCGAAGATCTGATGAAAGTCAGAAAATCGGGGAATCGACATTCCTGAGGTCGAAGAACCAGGACATCGAAAGTCCCGAAACCCCTTGAGTTAATCAGGACCGCCCAATTGAGAAGGACGCGTGGCAATCATCAGCGCCCTTGGGAAAAACCCCGATGAAAGGATATGACTGCGGTCATATAGAGGGAGGTCGTATGGACCAAAAGGTCTAGTCCAGGGGACTAGCGGAAGCTGACGTCATATCAGGATATTGGGGATTCCGAGGACCAAATGCTTATGTATTTCAATGTTGTGATATTTGAAACCCCGATGGACGGGAGAGATTCTTTCGGAGGATATCTGAGTATGTCCTGACCATTAGATGTGGGGACAAGACGTCAACTTAAGCTAGGACGTGAACAAGTGATAGGATAAGAGACAAGCGGATCTGGACAGCCAGAGTTCAACTGCCCAGATCTACGAATGAGGTTCCATTCCGGAGCCCCCTTACTGTTCTTCCTTTAGCAGTAGGGGGGGGTCCGGAATTGGGCGCGCAACTCTTGAATGGTCGATATTTACTCAGTGTGATCAACGATTTCCCAGTAGATTCCAGACCCCCCTTTCCATTCTACCTTTAATGAGTGGGGGGGGTCTGGAATAGTGTGGTGTGTGAAGTGGGGCCCCTCCCTGTCATGATGACCCTCGTGTCGCATTCCCCTTTTTTCCACCTGTATTATACCTAAACGCGCAACGGGGCTTGTTCTCATTGGCGATTCATTACCCCTGTAGAGGACTGTTCCTATTGGCCATTTGCTGACCTGGTAGGAATTCGTCATCATTGGTTGGGCGCGTAGATATTACCGTAGCGTCGAAGCGTGAAATACCAGAGACGCTACGATCGAATTGAACCATGAACATGTCCCCCGATCAGAGGGGAATGGAGTAGGGGAGAGATAGAGCCAGCTTACGCTGGGCCTCATTGGTTATTTAGGAGTTCGAATCCGACAGGGGACTAGAAAAACTTGATTTAGTTAGTGGGTGTGTTACAAAGTGGTATCAGAGCATGGTTACAACACTCAGCCTGATTGGGCTCATGCACCAATCACGCATAAACCTTGTTTGAAACACTCCTATGAGGAGTAACCCCTGACCTAACTATCTTACCAAGGATTAAGAACCTGGAAAATGAAAACCCGACTGTGTGTGCATGTGAAAGAGTTATGAATTTATACGCCATGTATAAAAAATGAATTTAACTCTTGACTAATAGTCAACATTTGTCTTTTCACTTAAGCGGATGATCAACCGTGGGAATCCACAAACGCAGAGAATGGTGACTCACCAAGAGGTGGGAGAAGGCTCCCACAACAAAGATGAAGAGTCTGATGAAAGAAGAGCAATAGGAACCCCTCCAGGCCTCGCTGATACTGTGAGGAGTCTCATAGTAGAATTGCAAAGCTGCAAGGCCATTAATGAAAGGATGATGAAAGAACAAGAAAAGCAAACCAAAATTAATGCAGTTTTACCGCAGAGCTTATCCGACCTACAACGACAAATGCAGCATGAATCGGAGATGCAAAATCGTGGTCGTGTCAGTGGCCACACTGAGAGAAGCACATCTAGAAAGGTCCACCCCAGAGGTAAAGGACTAGTACCAGAAAATTCTACTGAGAAGGAAGCTGGTGATTCAGAAGGCTCTTCCAACAGCAGGACCAGTTCCTATTCTCGCAGAAAACAGAAGAAGAAAAAGACTTCTAAGATTCATAAATTTGAGGAATTCAGGAAGGCCAAACCTCCCTCCTTCGATGGCGAGATAAAGAAGGGAGAGGAGGCTGAGGCTTGGCTACTTGGACTGAAGAAATATTTCAGAGTCCATGATTTCTCAGAAAATTTGAAGTCCCGAGTGGCCACTTTCAATCTGAATGGAAAGGCTTCCATCTGGTGGGAAGACCTTAAGAATATGAAAGGGGTCTGTGAGGAGGACCTGTCTTGGAAACGGTTTCAGAAGTACTTCTGGAAGAAGTATTTGTCGAAAAGGTATTTCGACAAGAAGGAAAAAGAGTTTTATGAACTCAAACTGGGACAACTCACTATGGAGGAGTATGTCAACAAATTTCTTGACTTACTGAGATATGTACCCTACATCAAAGCAGAGAAGGTGAAGGCACAATGCTTCATCAGTGGGCTACCTAAGGAATACCGGAACCGAATTGAATTTGACGAGCCAAGGACCCTAGAAGACACTATAAGAAAGGAAACATATTGTCATGAACAATATGGACATTGGGCAGAGTCTCGTGGAGACTGGAAACAAAAGAACGGTTCAAAATTTTAGAATAAAGGGAGCAAATCCTCGGGATTTAAAAACTACAAGAAGAACCACAGAATGAACTTTCCAACCTGGAGTGTACTCCAGCAGAACTTTCCCTTGGCGGACAGAAATAAAACTTCTGTACCTATACCAGTGAAGACTGATAACCTAAAGAGAAAACCTTTGGAATGTTGGGATTGCAGAGGAGATCATCTTTGGAGAGACTGTCCACTCCGACAACAGAACAGTCGGAATATTTATAACATGCAGGAAGCTACCACGGTCAATGATGTGGAAAGGAGTGTGCCATATATATATGCAGCCTTGGATAATAACCAAGCTGACCACCAAGCTTCAGTGGTGGAAATAGAAGGTATGATCTCCAACCATTTGGTATCTATTTTGATTGACCCTTGTTCAAATTTGAGTTATATAGCCCCTAAAACTATTGATAAGTGTAAGCTACAGCCACAAAAGCAAACTAAACCATGGTTGGTACAGTTAGCCACTGGCACCAAAAGAAAGGTGGTAGAGGTTGTACCAGCCTGCCAATTAATGTTGGGTGAGTCCCCCCACCCAAGCAACCCTTAATGTATTACCCCTGGGATCATACGATCTGTTGATTGGTATGGACTGGCTGGCCGCCCATAAAGCCAAACTGGACTATTACTATAAAACCTTAGAGTGTGTGAACGAAGAAGGAAAAAGGATAACCCTTCAAGGGATCCGAAAACCGGTCTCACTGAGACAAATATCAGCATTACAAATGAGGAAGTATTACTGAAAGGGATGTCCCCTATATGCAGTACAGGTGTTGAAAATAACCAAAGATGCAGATCCAAGCCCTAAAGATCACCCTATCCTGAGAGAATACCGAGATGTGTTTCTAGAGGAAATACCGAGTCTACCTCCGAGAAGAGACATTGACTTCTCAATAGAACTTGCACCAGGAGCGGTGTTGGTGTCTAGAACACCCTACCGGATGAGCATGCCTGAGTTAGTTGAACTCAATTTACAATTGAAAGAAATGATGGATAAGGGTTATATTCGACCCAGCGTGTCCCCCTGGGGGAGCACCGGTCCTGTTTGTGAAAAAGAAGGATGGCACCCTTAGGCTGTATATAGATTACAGACAACTTAATAAAGTAACCATAAAGAACAAATACCCCTTGCCCAGGATCGATGATCTATTCGATCAGTTGGGAGGTGCGTCTATTTTCTCAAAGATCGACTTGAGGTCAGGATACCATCAAGTCCGAATCAAGGGTGAAGACATCCATAAGACCGCTTTCCAGACACGGTATGGTCATTATGAGTTTGTGGTAGTACCATTTGGGTTAACCAACGCCCCTGCTACTTTCATGTGCTTAATGAACAATGTACTCAGTAAATTTCTAGATAATTTTTTACTAGTTTTCATTGATGACATATTAATCTACTCTAAGAGTAGAGAAGAACATGAAGAGCATCTTAGAATTGTGCTGCAAGTGCTAAGAGAGAATCAGCTCTATGCTAAATTTAGCAAGTGTGACTTCTTTCAGAAGCAAATACACTACTTGGGACATGTTCTGTCTAAGGAAGGGGTGGCAGTAGATCCTGACAAGATCAGGTCTATCATGGAATGGCCTACCCCAAAGGATGTCTCAGACATCAGATCCTTTATGGGATTGGCGG
>ML779972.1:512477-531437 GCA_009831015.1 Picea engelmannii
TCCCAAAGGCGAACCTCATGTTGAATGTTATCCTTTAAAGTTCCTATAAATACATCAATCAAGTGCTCATATGGAATATCGGTTACCTTTATATTCAATCTTTGGAAGTTCTCAATGTGCTCGGTAACTGAACCCTTTTGCTTCATATTTATCAATTGGCTGAAGAAGGTATTGCTCCTTGTATCCTCATAGTGTGCTATCATTTCTTCTGTGAAAATTGTCCAAGTGATGAGTGATTTGCGAGAACAAAGCCATTGATACCATACAAATTGATTAGGGTCTAAATATAAAGAAGCAATTCGTACATTTTGTGTATGTGGCACATTATGAAGATCAAATAATTGCTCTATCTAAAGTATCCATGTGATTGGGTCCTTGCCATCAAACTTCCTCATATCAATCTTAGGAACATGGTTGGTCTTCAAACCAAGGTTGGAGTTTCTCCATTCTTGATTCACCTTCCTTGCGTCCTCATCATGAATTTCATGGGATGCATTTTCACTTTTAAGTGTCTTCTCTGTTACAAAATTTTTCAATACTTCGATGATCTCTCCTTTTAAACCATCTATCTTAGAGTCCAACTTAGATTTCATTGAATCCATCATCTCTTGTAGTTCATCTTTTGTTACTATCTTCTTTTGTAAATCATTTATGTCCCTACGCATTTCTTCACCTTCATCAAGAGTCCAAGTAGGATTTTCTGGAGGCTTAGTTGGTGTAGAAGTTCCCTTTTTGGATGGCATGTTGGCCAAGTATCACTTTTGAACCTTGATTTTGAGGTGGTTCTGCTAGATAATATTTCTTCTGTTGTATCTCCCATGTTTCGGCCCTTCTAGGTATGAAAATTTCTTTTATGTAGTTCTCTGATATTTCTTCTCTCCAATGCCATAGGTCTAATCAAAATTGGATGTGCCAAGTGGAATTTACGGTAACTTCCCCACAACTTGTCGATTTTTGGATTTTCTCGGATATCTCACTTGTATAGTGTGCCCTGCCCAAAATAATTGATGTAAAATTCTGAAACTCACACCAAAAATACTACAGGCTGTCCACAATCCAATGAAACCAGTCCCACTCAATTTGGATACTATAGGAAGAAGTTATGATTGTTTTACCTAGAACACCTTCTTGAGACTAGTTAATAGGTCTAGTCAGATACCCTTACACAAGGTGTATCTACAAATTTAAGATGACCCATAAGCTGAACTTTTTACCATAGATACCTTACTAATTTTTGCAAATATCTTCCGATGTTCAGCGTCTGAAATGTTACAAAAAAATTTTTATAGTGAAAATACCACAATGACTTAGTTCGGGATGATTCCAAAACCCTATATTGTATAGGTTGTATCTCCGAAAGTATAAGGCCTCAAGAGACGAATTTTGAACCCAACGTACCTTGATCCATCTACTAAATATCCTCCAACTGTTCCTTCTGAAACGTTGTAGAAAAATAGTTATAGAGAAAATACCAAGGTGTCTCAGATGTAGCAGCGAAACCCCAAGACCTTGAGCTCTGATACCATATGTTAAGAACCAAACATCAATATAGCATAGAAAAACCTCAGAAAAAGTACTCAACGTCTTGAAAAAGATATAATTTCACATAATAAGCCTCTTCGAGGGGGCAACCTCATTTTACCCCACTTAAATGTTCAAGTACAAGATGATTCAAAATGAAAATGTCTCCTTGGTATATATATATATGAGACTAGGAGGTATAATTACAACTAATGGCCTAAAGCCGACATAAATAAAATAACATTATTAATATAATATGCGCCAATTAAGGGGTAATGAACCAATATTAGGGCTTAACAGATGACCAAGATACAAGTTTTTCTGTGTTATTTTAGAGGAATTTGTAGTATGGAATGTTGAAAATTATAGTTGAACTTTGGAATAGATTAAAATTGTGGGAAATAGATACTTATTCCTCAGAACAGTCACCATTTTTGAGACCTTAAATGGTCAAAATCAATTGGATGATGATCCAGATTTTATGAGCAGAATGAAATGAAAACAGATTATTAATAGATTCTTAACATAGAATAACAAAGATACAATAAAACTGGTTTTCTATTTAATAAGGAAATAAGCAAAAACTGTAAAATGTAGCGGAAAACAAGCTTGCTAGAATGGTGGTGGCTTATTTCTGAGGAGAGATGTGATGACTACGCTCATTGGAAAGAAGATAATTGCAATGAGGCTTTGAAGGCCTTTTTACAATAAACAGGAGTTTCAAAAACCCTAGGCATCCAAAAGCCTAACCCTAGGAGATGAAGCACCAAAAGTCATGTGGGTCCCCGTTTGGGTAAGTCAATACATCAACTTCCTAAGATCATAAGTTTTGTATACGATCTCTGTTTTAAGTGTATGATAACCTGTTGGAAATATATATCCGAGGAATACAATAGCTGCCTAAAATTACATGATATTTCATACAGATCTTACACAATTGCAAATTTCCAACTACAAAACCCGTCACTTTGATATTTCATACAATATATTTGAAAAGTGCTTAAGACTAATTTGTGGCGGTTGATCTCATTAACTATTAATCAATTTGCTAGGTACACAAAATTTAAAATAATTGATAGTGACCCGCAAAACACGGAAGTCTCATCTCTGATACAATAAAACTACATGACTTAGAAACCTCTCACGGAAGGGTAACCAGGTTGTTTGCCTAAAGTGAGCATGTTTATCTGTTTTTGTGCTTGTGTCTGATCCGATGATTGGAACAGTCCACGGGGCTGAGCCTACATAGGCTGGACGTTGGGTTGCTCGCAGTGGATGTCGTCCTTTGTACCAGCCATGACGAAGACGTGGCAGAACGCTACCAGGCTCCCCACCACGCTTCCTGCCACTATTACACCTTGCACGTCTGCTAGACAGACCGTCATTCCTGTAGCCTCTTGCTTCTCCGTGTTGTGGAGGAAAGCTCCCGAGAGCGATATAATTTGCAACGGTCCTGCATACGTCACCATTCCCGCTGGAGCGGCCGGACGCCGCAGGGTAACGTAGCTGACCATCCCGGTCCCACTGAGAATGAACATACCCAGCTGGTGTTTGTATGAAAACGTCTCCAAAGTCTTCCCGACGTCGACCCCACTTGGGATCTCGAATGTATGAGAATTCTTTTTTGGGATCTCACGGATTCCAGATAGAGGAGCCTTAGACTTATTCCTGGATCCCTTACGCCTGCCGTGGGGCCTTGGCGTCACCACTGCCCCACCCTCTTCATTAGCCTTGCCGGCATTGCTGTCAATGTCATCGCGCCACCTTCGCCTATTCGATCCGCTGTTACTGTTGTTTACTTGAGAGGCCAGAACCGGGGCATGAGATTTCCTCTGGACCGAGTCCAGCCATCATTGTATCGCGCAGCTACAAGCTGTTTGTCATGGATGGGGTCCTCCTATTTTAACTTCAAACCTCTCTGCTCTTAGGTAAGTAATTCAGAAAGTCCCTTCGTTTAATTCTTCCGTCCAACTTCTTCTCGTACATATAGCAGGTTCATATGATCTATCGGTACTCATGTTTTATTTGACTGAAGTCGAGGAGCTACACTCGAGAACTGAAGTCGAGGAAGGATGTTTTATTTGATTAGGAGCTACACTATGACGATCCCAAATTCTACTGAAGTCGAGGATGGATGTTTACTTGGAAATAATGGAGTAAGCACCAATTGTAAGTGTCAATTGTAAGCACTAGTTATAAGCTTCAGTTGTGAGTCACTTGTAGGCGTGTTAAGACTCAGTTCATAGTTGAGAGTCTAGTTGTTTTTGGTTTGCATGTAACTGACTTGGTAGAGTCTTTTCCTATCTAAGGATGTAATCTGTCTTCATTGAAAATATAGAAGTGAGCATAGCCTCACCGTGTGTTTGTTTCTCATATTTTATCTCGGTATCAGAGCCACGAGAGTGAGGTGCGGAAATATTTGTTGGTCTGCACGCTGGATAAGAAGAGACGCGTGGGTTTGAGTTGCATGGAAGAGGAGGTTACAGTCAGCGTGAAGACTGTTGCGTGAGTTTTTGAGATCTGGTGCAAATGCGTTTGTTGCATTTGTGAAAAAGCGTGAGGTGCAGAAATACCTATGTTTACACAGGCCGCGTGAGCTCATGGAGGTTTTGAAAATCGTGAGCATGAAAATCTGGTGGTCTTTCTTTCTTTGGAAGTACGTGAGGTTTGAGCGTAGAAGTCTTTTTGCGTGAGGGGTTCGATCCTTAGCGGACGTGCAGACACAAATTCTTATGATCTCATCCATGCTAATGTATGATCGATCCGAGCGTGAGGACTGGAAAATAATCTTGGCTTTGCATGCTTATAGATTGCATGCGTGAAGTTGAAGGAAGGGCTCTTTTATTAAAGTGAGTATTTTATTATTAAAGTGGGTAAGACATTTAAGATATTTAAATGTAGATATTTAAAAGCGGATTTAAGAAATTGTGAAGTGGATTTTTATTCGAAGTGGGTTTTATTTTGGAGTTTATTAAAAGTGAATTTTTATTCAAAGTGGATAATTTTGAAGTATAAGTGGATATTAAAGTTTATTTAAGAGAATATTATTTGTGAGATTTTGTGTGTGAAAGTTGAGAGCCGAGATTGAGACAGATCGGTGGTCTCCGAAGGCAGAGCGACAGAAAGTTGCACATCCTTGGTGATTTACTTGCAGAGACTAAATTGCAGCGATGACGAATCCTCTGGCAGAGACTAAATTGCAGCGATGGCGAATCCTCTGGCAAAGACCTACCTCAACAAAGCCAACAAGCTAGATGGTTCGAATTTCATTAACTGAAAATTCAAGATGCAGATGCTCATGGAGGGCTATGGTGTCTGGAACATTGCGAAGGGAACTGAACTGAAACCTAGGTGCGACAACAGCACAGATCCAAGATTGAGAGAAGTGCGAAAACAAGGAAAAGGTATTGTTACGCATGTCTGTTAAAGATAGCATAATTCCACATATTAGAGAAGCTACAACTTCTGCTGCAACATGGCTTAAAACATTGTATGAAACTAGCAACACAAATCATATTTTGTTCCTGAAAACTAAATTGCTAGGCATTAAGATGGATGGAAATGAATCTGTTAGTTCATTTTTGGGTCGTATTAAAGAGGTGAAAGACAAGCTAGTAAATATAGGGGAAATTGTTTCCAACACTGATCTGGTCACTACTACCTTAAATGGTATGCTAGAAGATTATCATATGTTCATAACAGGTCTCGCAGTAAGGGAGAAACCTCCTACGTTTGAAGAACTAGTAGGTATTTTGCTGCAAGAGGAAGAAAGGCACGGGAATCTAAAGCCTTCGAGTAAATATTTGGCACTGTGGTCAAATAATAGATCTGCGAGAGGGAGATTAGGAATAAGAGGCATAAGAGACAACTCATGGAAGAGAAGTGGTTCATGGCAGAGAGGCAGTTCATCGCAAATAAGACAACCTCCAAATCAAGGTATGCAATCTAATAAGAATGAGTCAAAGAGTTATTTTTATTATGGTCGAGCTAGACATATTGTTAAAGATTGTCATATGAAGAAAAGTGATGAAGCTAGGAATAAACCTAGAACACATTCAGGCCATTATGTAGAAAAATCTTCAAATCAAGATCTCAGATTATTTATTGTTAGTGATGATATTTGTGAACCCCAAATTTTGACTCACGGAAACTTAGGTTGTTTGTGTCTAACGCTTCTTTATCTGCTGAAATGGATGATTTTGATGCCTGGTTTGTGGATTCAAAACCATCAGTACATATGACTTGTAATAAAAATTGGTATGCTAATTTTAAAGAAACACATAATGGTGCCAGCATATATCTTGGAGATGATCATGCTCATCAGATCAAGGGATATGGAGACATTCCTGTGACATTACCGAATGGTACTATTCGTCACATTCGCAGTGTGGTGTATGTGCCAGGAATAAATAAAAATTTGATCTTTGTGTCCACCATTAAAGATCAGAACTTGAAGGTTGAATTCTTCAAGAATTATTGCATAGTGAAGGATCTGTTGGACCACTTCCAAACTGTTGCAATGGGAGTCAGAGCAGGAGGTCTATACAAACTTGATGTTATCAGCAAAGCACATCATGTGTTGACTTCTGTCACAATGCCAACAGAGATTCTTTGGCATCAAAGGTATGGACACATCAATCATCCTGATTTATTGTTATTACAGAAAAATAATATGGTTGAAGGACTTCCCATGCTAAAGAATGAGAAGGTTGCTTGTGATGGATGTGCATTAGGAAAGATGCACAGAGATGAATTCCCCTCTAATCTTGATAAGAAAAAGAGAGATGTGTTAGATCTTGTGCATACTGATGTTTGTGGGCCTATGCAGACGAGGTCTTTAGGAGGTGCATTTTACTTTCTATTATTTATTGATGATTGCACGAGATACACATGGGTTTACTTCCTTAGACAAAAAAGTGATGTTTTCGAGTACTTTAAGGAATTTAGAACCATGGTGGAAAAGCAGACAGGAAAATCCATCAAAATCCTTCATTCAGATCAAGGGGGAGAGTATAAATAAGGGGACTTCAACAAATATTGCAAAGATAATGGAATAGTATAGCAGTTTATAGTACCTCACACTTCGCAGCAAAACAGAGTCGCTGAAAGGAAAAACATAACTCTGGTTGAGTGTGCACATAGTATGATGAAAGCTAAGAATCTCTCAAATGCATTTTGGGCTAAAGCCATAAATACTGTAGTTTATTTAAAGAATAGAAGTCCAACAAGGTGTCTTGATAATGTTACTCATTTCAAAGCCTTGTATGGTTCCAAACCTACAGTTAATAATTTGAAAGTATTTGGGTGTAAGACTTTTTCACATATTCCAAAAGAGAATAGGAGGAAATTGGATGTTAAAGCCACTAAATTTATTTTCATTGGGCATTGTTCTGAATTTAAAGCATACAAACTGTTTGATCCTTCTACTCACAAAGTATTTGCAAGTAGAGATGTACTTTTCCATGAGAAGGAAGCAGGAAATCATGACGACAACAGTCATGAGGAATGGCAAAGACTTCTTGATGAAGGATTTAAAGAAGAGAAGTAACAACAACAACCCACACAACAACAACCATCCCCGCAGTGACAACAACAACAACAACAAGGACTCATTGATATGGACAATTCAAGCAGTCACAGTTCACTTAGAGGTGAAGACAGATCTTTACAAAGTGGGGAGGAAGATAATCAGTTGAGAAGATCTTCAAGACAGATTCAGCTTCCTAAGAGGTATAAAGACTATGCCCTAATGAGTAGCATTTCAAATGTCATAGAACCCATGATTTTTTATGAAGCTAATGAACATGATGAATGACGAAATGCAATGGAGGAAGAACATGAATCTATAATGAAAAACAATACTTGGGAATTGACTGAATTGCCTAAACATAAGAAGCCCATTGGATGCAAATGGATATACAAACCCAAGTTTAAATCAGATGGTAGTATATATAAGTATAAGGCTAGACTGGTGGAAAAGGGGTATTTACAAACATAAGGTATTGATTATGCTGAAACATTTGCACCAATAGCTAAATTGAATACTATCATAATGTTAATTGCTTTAGCTACAAAGTACCATTGGAAGCTGCATCAGTTAGATGTTAAATCTGCATTTTTGAATGGTGAGTTAAAGGAAGAGGTTTACCTTACTCAACCTGGAGGGTTTGTTGAAAAGGGGCAAGAACACTTAGTGTGTAAGTTAAAGAAAGCATTGTATGGACTAAAACAGGCACCTAGGTCATGGTATGAAAAGATAAACTCTTTCTTTCTTCAATAGGGTTTTATGAGGAGAAAAAATGATCCAAATCTGTATACCAAATTTGACGAATAGGGGTATATAGTATTGATTTCATTATATGTTGATGATTTAATAATTACAGGAAATGAAGAGAAGTTAATTGATGAAATCAAGGAGCAGTTGTCAAAGGTATTTGAAATGAAAGATCTTGGTGAGTTACATTATTGCCTAGGTCTTGAAGTTTGGAGAAATGCAAGCCAAACTTTTTTTTGTCAGAGTAAGTATATTAGAGAAATACTTAAGAGATTTAAAATGGATCAGTGTAATTCTTCTACTATTCCCATGCAACAGAATGTGAAACTTTCTTATGATGATGGTTCGAAGGAGGTGAATGGCACTGTGTATAGACAGATGGTGAGTATTTTGAATTATCTCACCACAACCAGACCTGATATTTCATATTATGTGAGTGTGTTAAGTCAGTTCATGGCGAAACCTCATGAAATCCATTGGAATGCAACAAAGACGGTACTCAGGTATCTAAAAGGTACACTTGATTATGGTATTAAATATACTGATGCATCTGATGTTGAGTTGACAGGTTATTCAGATTCTGATTGGGTTGGCAATATGGATGATTGAAGATCAACCACTGGATATGCGTTCACCATTGGATCTGGGGTTGTTTCATGGAGCAGTAAAAAACAACCTACTGTATCTTTGTCTTCTACTAAAGAAAAATATAAAGCCTTGTGTGCAACAACTTTTGAAGCTGTTTGGTTAAGAAGACTTCTTCAAGATGTTGGAGAAGAACGAAAAGAACCTACGATGATCATATGTGATAATCAAATTTCAATTAATATTGTGAAGAATCTAATTTTTTATGTAAGGAAAAATCATGTTGAAGCTCAGTTTCATTTTGTTCAAAAAAAGTTGCAGTCAAATGAAATAACTCTTATGTCTTGTAATACTAGTAAAAATGTTGCTGATATTTTCACTAAGCCTCTTGGAAAGATTAAGTTTGAGTTGTTTAGGGAGATGTTAGGTGTAGAATTCAATCCATTCTCCATTAAGGGGGGAGACTTGGAAATAATGGAGTAAGCACCAGTTGTAAGCGCCATTTGTAAGCACTAGTTATAAGATTCAGTTGTGAGAGTCAGTTGTAGGCGTGTTAAGGGTCAGTTCATAGTTGAGAGTCTAGTTGTCTTTGGTTTGCATGTAACTGACTTGGTAGAGTCTTTTCCTATATAAAGATGTAATCTGTCTTCATTGAAAATATAGAAGTGAGGATAGCCTCACCATGTGTTTGTTTCACATATTTTATCTTGTTTTAATCAACTGAAGTCGAGGACGGACGAATGTTGTAGTTTTTTCATTTAAGTTGTTGTTTATTGCAGAGTTAGTTGATGTCTATTTACACGTTTGGAATTATTTTCTAATCTGTTTAAGACAAATTAATATTGATAAGGGCATGTTGTTCCCCATAGATTTTCTGCATCCTTGTTATAGATGGTATCAGAGCACAAGGTGTAATACTTTTCATAGAGTGGAGACCATATCATTCCAAGAGAATATTGTAGATCAAAGTACGATTCAAAATAGGATCCATGAGTTTGATGGAGGGTGATATCAAACGACTTGCAAGTGCAACTGGATCCTTATGGTGCAACAAGCTTGTACAAAAGAATTTTTTTGAAGTGTAAGGGTTTGAAGCAGAAGGATATCCTGATCATTCATCAATGAAGGGTCAATGGATGAAAATAAAGGAACTGGATTGTCCCCATTACCCTTGAAAGGACAAGTGAAGGAGAATCATGGTGGCCTATGTTGATGATTGCAACTATGTGAGACATTCTCCAACTTACAAACCCATGAGATGTGGATCATTGCAGCTATCTGAGATATTCTCAAGCTTACAAGCTTGAGAGAAAGACCCTAAGAAGTGTGTGTGGTTCCCATTTGAGAAAGAGCAGGAACGCAGAGATGACCTCCTCTATACAGAGAGTTGAGAAGAACTCTAGATGATTCTCCTTTGTAACACAGTGATAGAGGTGATCTGCAGAGTTGTACATGCATGTGGCTGAGCACAAGGTGAATGTGTGAAATCCCAAAGTGATGGGTGCATCATCACGAGAACATAAATGAAGATGATGTATTAGCCTCCTCTGAGCAGAAGAGTTGACGAGAAAATACAGATGTCTCTCTTGTGTACTGCAGTGGAAAAGAAAATATTTTGAGTGGATGTGCCTATGGATGAGCACAAGTGAACATGATCCTAGTGGCTGAGCACTAGTGAAGAAGTGGTTCATCTATGTAATTCAATGATCTAGAGATAGGGACATCCCTATGGATGTGCTTCTAGTGGATGAGCACTAGTGGGTGTATAAGATCCCTTGCTATATTGTTCAAGAGGTAGACCTACCTCTAACCCTAATTGTAATGTAAAGGGTACAGGTTGGCCCCACCTTAATGTGATTAATAATTAATGTAAAAGATAATTAATATAAAAGACAAATAATACAAAAGATAATTAATATGGTAATGATTAATTATATTTTGAGTTATTGAGGTCGGCCCTATTATGCCAATAGACACATCATTTGATGTGACAATTCTTAAATAAATAAAGGTGAATCCCCATTGAGCAAAAACAATTATCATTGTGTCATCTCATGATTTCAGAAGTTGTGGTCTGAAATTATGAGAATTGCAACACCCTCTTGTGTGCTAGTTTTGGTGATGGTGTGGGAGGTCTTTCTCTTGAGGAACATAGCAAAGGATCGGCTGGGTTTTCTTCCCTTGTTGAGAAGGGTTTCCCAAGATACTTCTTGTGTACTTTTGCATGGATCTTCTTCTTATGATCTTGGTTTACTGCAATAGTTATGGTTCAAGTAATTGTTGACAGAAAATTTAAAAGGAATACATGAGCCATAGCTCACTAAAATCTAACATGGTATCAGAGAAGGCTTGAAGAAAACCATTGCACATTAAATAATTGAAGGAAAGGCAAGTTGAAACATTTTTGTATGTGTGAGGAGGAAAAAGGTTGGATCTCCCTTCTATGGTGTATGGAAAAGAGACCGGAAGGGCAACATCTATGTGGCAAAGAAGAGGCTAGAGTCTACAACCATAAAGAAAGGGTTGGATCCTAGGAGAAACCCCACAAGTAGCCCTAAAATTATATGAAAGAGGATGAAGCTTGTAGTTATGAAGAAAAGGGCGGATCCTCAGATAAACTCCACAAGCAGCTGAGGTATATAGGAGGAGGGTCAGATGTCCATTTAAAAGTGGTTGCAGGCCTCTAATACTTCCAAGACAATACCCCAATAGAAAAAGAAAGAAGGAGGGTTATGTTCCTTTGGCATAAAATTAAAGGGGGGGGGGGAATCTAGCCAAAACTATGGTAACACTCCCTAAAATGACCACTGGCCTAAAAAAAACCTTGTTCAAGTTTTCTAGATAGAAGGGAAAGGCCATCACTTGTCCCTTGGAAACTTGGCCTACTAGAAAATGTAGCCGTGTCTAAAAGAATCTCAGCATATCAGCTACAGAACTGCAATAGAAAGTCTAGACTTTATTAATCTCAACAAATAAGCTATAGGACTGTATTAGGCAGTCTAGATAATGTAAATTCTCAGCAAAAGTAACCTATTAAATATATAACTTTGGTGGCATGACATATAGCGAAAATAAAACAGAAATCATGATGGGACTACACCATAAATATGCATAAATCGTCTCTCCTTCCATTGCTTATTCTTCATCAAATGGGATCAAGGAATCGATAGTTACACAAGCTTCCTCACTAGGTTTGATCTTTTGGAAGGGATCCTCATATTTAGCGTAGAGCATAAATGGATGGGATTGGGAGGAAATATGCCATTTAGTTAGCTATTCATAGGAATGTACTCATGATTATAGAGATGTACTCATGAATCTCCTCTAGGAGATACTCTTTTCTTGTTTCCTTTTCATTTGTTTCCTTGTTCCAGGAAGGTTAACAACAAAGGAAGATGTTTTTCCTTTAAAAACTCTAGAGGGAGTCACTTTACTTAAAGGGAGTCAAAACTAATTGATAAGAAGGAAAAGACAAATACCTCCTCCCCCTTAGTTGTTTAGAGGGAGAGAGCCATTGATACATTTGATCTAGTTGATATTCCTAGGGACTTTACAGTAGGTCATAAAAGTCTTGTATGGGATTAACAAACTATGCAAGAGGCAAATCGACATGCAACTGATGGAAGTATCGATAAATACAAAATGAGACTTGTCATCAGAGGATTCTCACAAACAGAGGGAGTTTTCTATGATGTGACACTTGATCCAGTAAGCCCAATACACTTCCATCCATACTACCATCCATGAGTTGGAAGATATATCATATGGATGGATTCTTGATGAGTTTGGGTTTCAGCAAGAGTGTTTTTGATCCAAACCTATATTATTACAGTGTTGGTGACGAGAGCCTGATTTTGATGACTTATTCAGAAAGCCTTGTTGTTGGATACAAGTAAGTTTTGACTTATGATTTAAAGATGAAGGATATGATTATGAGTCAATACTTCTTGGGACAAGAAGTATGATAGAATACCAATGATATTTTCATGAGTCAAGGAAAATATACAGTGGGAATATTAAAGAAGCTCGGTATGAAAAAAGATGATTCAGACAAGATTGATCCATAGTTGATTGGATCACTGATGTATCTAGTTAACACAAGATTTGATTCATGCTATGCAGTGAATGTAATTAGCCATTCCATAAGTCAGTCGAGATAGACTCATTGGACAACAACGAAACATGTATTGAGATATATATGAGGCACACTTGGATATGTCCTAAGATATGCCTCTAGTGTGAACTTGAGTTTGCAGGATATGTTGATATAGATTGAGAAGAGAGTACAATGGACCAGAAGAGCACATCCGGTTGTTGTCTTACCATGAATTTTTCCATGATTTCTTGATGCAGCAAGAAACAAAACTCTATGGCCTTGAGTACCACACAAGAAAAGTATATAGTAGTGAATGTGAGAATCCATATGGATTCACAAGCTTCTAACCGATTTACTTGACCATGAGATGGATCCTATGATGATAACCAAGAGCCATGTGTAAATCTCTTTGAGAACCCAGTGTTTCCTGATGGATCGAAACACAATGAGATGAAATATATTTATATCATAGATATGATACAAAGGAAAATATTACACATGGGCAGATTGAAAACACCTACACCAAATTACCTTGGTGAAGAATGCTTCCCTAAGTTGAGAGGGAGTGTTGATGACTCCAGCCAAGACAAAGTTCAAAGTACATCCATGTGAGACTTGGCATGATGAAGAATGTCTCCCTAGATGAGAGAGAGTGTTGGTGATAGAATTTATGTGAGACATTCTCCATCTTATAATCCTATGAGATGTGGATCATTGCAACTATGTGAGATATTCTCTAGCTTACAAACCTGAGAGAAATCCCTTGAGAAGGGTGTGTGGTTTCTAAATGAGACAATGTTGGAATGTAGAGATGACCTCCTGCATACAGAGAGTTGAGAAGAAATCCATATGATTCTCCTATATAAAACTGTGAGAAAGGTGATCTGCAGAGTTGGATGTGCTTGTGGCTGAGCACAAGTTGATTGTGTGAAATCTCAAAGTGTTGCGTGCATTGTCATGAGAACAGAAATGAAGATGATGTATTAGCCTCCTTTGATAAGAAGAGTTGACAAGAAACTCCAAATGACTTTCTTTTGTAATGTAGTGGGAAAGAAGATTTGTTGAGTGGAAGAGCCTGTGGACGAGCACAGGTGAATGTGATCCTAGTGGACGAGCACTAGTGAAGAAGTGGTTCATCTTTTTAATGTAGTGAGCCAAAGAAATGGACATCCATAGGGATGTCCCCCTAGTGGATGAGCACTAGTGGGTGTATAATATCCCTTGCTATATTTTTCAAGAGTCAGACATGACTGTAACCCTAATTGTAATGTAAAGGGTACAGGTTGGCCCCACCTTAATGTGATTAATAAATAATGTAAAATATAAATAATATAAAAGATAATTAATATGGTAATTATTAATTATATTTTTATTTATTCAGGTTGGCCCTATTGTGCCAATACACACATCATTTCATGTGACAAGTATTATATAAATAAAGGGAATCCCCATTGAGGAAACACACTTATCATTGTGTCATCTCATGATTTCATAAGTTGTGGTCTGAAATTATGAGAATTGTAGCACCCTCTCGTGTGATAGTTTTGGTGATGGTGTGGGAGGTCTTTATCTTGAGGAATATAGAAAAGGATTGGCTAGGTTTTCTTCCCTTGTTGAGAAGGGTTTCCCAGGATACTTCTTGTGTACTTGTGCATTGAGCTTCCTCTTGTGATATTGATTTGTTGTAGTAGTTATGTTTCAAGTAACCGTTGATAGAAAATTTAAAAGGAATACATGAGCCATAGCTCACTAAAATCTAACAGCCCCATGACCTCGATGACCCGGTGGCAAGGTTTTTATATTCATCCAAATCTGATTGTTTATCAAAGGGATCAACGACTAAGATCAAAGGAACTAGACTAGACCCATGATCGTCTGTACAAATTTATTTAGTAACCTCGGTGCCATAGTGGTCGGTTAACCAGACCAGAATAAACACACAAAGGGTGTTTTCAAGCGAGTCAATGGCCTAATCGTCTGGTGTTCTGGTGGTACAGTGGGACTGATGACCGATTAACCAGACTAACATAAAATTAGAAAGAGTCATTCTATTACGTGATCAATGGGCCAGTTATGTGCTTCTCATTGGATTCATAGCCCAGTAACCAGTGCAGCTGGACCAACTCTCCCATACAATAGAATACCTGCACATACAACAAAAGAATATTCATAATGAAATCTGTTCGTTGATCATTGTAGGATCAAAAAATAAAAAAAAAGAAAGTGGTGTAATTAGACTAGAGTCATGTTCTTTGTTATTGTATTGATAATCCAATGTCTTGATTTTCTCGGTTGGTCGGTTGATAGAACTGCTTAAAACACACTTATAAGATGGGAATTCCAAACAATTTTATGAAGAATCTTTTCAAACTTGTTTGTCATGAACCTCCTATTTTAACTTCAAACCTCTCTTGTAACGTCTTCGACCATCCATGTCGGGCCATGCTACGCCAGAGAACTCTTTCTGTTCTCTCTGCGGAACATATTGTAACATACCCAGTATCCAACTGAGACATGCCACATAAATTTTTTGAATTGCATGCAATTAAAATATACACACAGAGAGATCTTGCGGAAACACACACACACACACACACACACACACACACACACACACACACATATATATATGTAAGCATACAAATACATCTATAAATGCACATATTCACACTGAAATAACAATATACAGGAAACATCCATAAAAATAAACACAGTTATAACCGCACATATGATAACCCATAAAAATAAGCACGTAAATAAAAATGCTTCATGTAAATTTATCACACAATTGACACTTATCTTGGTAAGAATGTCACCAACTGTGTGCAGACCTTCCACGAACCTCCCAGCCTTAGACCATAGTGTTCATCACTCTCAACAATGAGTCACCCCTAAGCTAGGACTAAACTCCACCTAGGTAAAGGGATTTCTAACTTGACACTTTTCATGTTGGGAGCTACTTTGGCCCACTTGTCCCCAACTTTGGAACTTAGGATAAAATAATTACCCATACTTTATATTTTAAGAAATATCAATATAATATTCCTTTTTGGCTTAAGCTGCCTATATTATCCCCTTTTCCTTAACTTCCAGCCCCCTCCCTTTCCCTAACTAGTGGATTTTAGTCCCTCGTACTCTTTTATCGTGGTTGGTCTGCACACAGTGATGTATTTTATATTAATGTTGAGACATATACAAAAGTAGGCACACTAGCCTTTAACATCTAGGATCTCCGTCCTAGTTCAAAACATAAGCCTCCTAGCTTATAATAACTAGCTCACTAGCCTATAAAACACAACATATACACAAAGGCTTCATGTCCTCAAAATCGTGCGCACATAAGTTTGTTGCGTGCGGTATCCTGAAATGTGCCCATTTCATCATTTTACTGTGAAGTACATGCAAACACTATGCCATGGAAGATTCATGCAAAAAATATATAAAACAACTCACCATCTTAAGTACATTATTACATTTACAGTTGGGGTTCGACCTAGGGATATTACAATCCCCTTCCCTTATTTATGCATTGTCCTCAGTGAATTATATACCATGTACCATTCAAATTCTTAAAATATCCAAGATTTAGCTATTGGAAGCTTGTTATCCATCTGGTGCTCTACTTTATAGCACCAATTCTCGTACTCATACTATAACTAGAAGTTAATTTCTCTATTCCATAGAGATGCTTTAGGAAATAATTTATCTCATTGTTCCTTATTACATGCTTCAATTAAACCTCATTGAAGCAACAACTGGTTGTAGATCCACAATGTTCCACCCAACCTTAGATCGCACGGATGATAAACTCTCAGCAGCCTACCACCCCCGAGCAGAGCTATGACTCCATCAGGGCAATGGCTTCCCAAGATAACCACGATACACAATCAATATCAACATAGTCTAGTCCAAGGTGCCAAAAATCAGCATCACTCCAACCAACAGTTTCTCTTCCCCACATCCCTATACAACCCAAGGTAGTATGCACCTTCATTGTCCAATAGTTCATCAGTTTCTCAACTTCCCTTCCAGTGCTCCAGCACAGGCCAGACAGGAAGTCTCAAAGCACTACAGCTCCAGGAGTTCCAACTTAATCAATATCATCTCATCTGCATCACACACATGAAATTATCATGAGAGAACATAAAAGAGTTCATTTAGGAACTCAAACTTAGTTCAAAGGGAATTCAACTTTTCCCCAAAACATGAAATTATGTTTAATAAATTTGTCATCGTTGTTGGAATAATAGAATGTAGTTTTCCTTATGGATTTTAGCAAGCACCATGCTAAATACCATTTTCCCTACAATGATTATATATTTCATACAACCAACACGTTGTTAGTATTTTCTATACATCATAATTCAACATGTACAACACCTTATGCAATTATCTTGGAATTGCCTGCACCTGGCAATTCAATCAAAATTATCAAACAATTTAACCAAATAGAATGGCTCATCATTCCATACATTTCATACATATGTATGTTCCTAATTAATAACACTAATTTCATTTCTTCAAATTTCTGAACAGGAAATTTTATGTAGTCATTATTCCTATGGCTACCTCACTTGCAACTTTCCTGTTGCAATGTTTAACAATTAATGAAATGTTCTCAACTTCGTGAGTTAGCAACATTTCATCCATTAGTATAATTATTTCCATGCAAAAACATATATACATGCACTCACAAAATGCATTCAGCAAAATGCATTTAAGTATACAATTCCATCATGTATGAGTGCAACTGTTCCACTTACCAAGCATGAGTGCAACTCTCAATTCCTACTTTTTCAATGCAACTTTTGATTGGTTTTCAGAATGATCCTTATCTAAGTCATGTATCTCACCATCTATAATTGGAAATATGGCCAATGTCTTGAGACATCTCCACACACTTCCCATTGTCTTTTCAATGAATTGGATGCCTTCCTTTTCAACCTGAACACTACACCAAGAATACAATTATGTAGTGTTTATTAGTGTTAGCAAAAAGGTTGCAGTCCAATTTTTATTTAAAGGTAGGAAGCTCATTGGGTATTTGTATGGCACATAACCTTTCTATAACCATACCTTGCCATATCCAACCATGTCATGGTCTCATACATGACTAGCTTTCTTAGCATCATTCCTATAACAAGTTATTATCTTTTATTTTCTTTGGTTATTGCCTGATAACCAATTAACATGACATTCTAATATGTCAGTGTGCACATTTAAAAGATAAAATCTTTGATAAATATAACATGCCTCTAGACTTTACCACACATAGTGGTAAATTAATCTTGTCAATGCGGTTAAACAATACCATACACTATATTATAAACTTCAATTTGGGTTAAGCGAAATACTTACTTGCATGGCTGCCATTAAATGAATTTAGTGTTTCCTGATTAGTTGATGACAGTCTAAGCTCTGATGCCTATTTATCATTATTTAATCAACATTCCATACTTATGTTGCTTCCTTCCATATGTAGCAACATTATCAGCAACACTCGCAAACATGCAAGCATTCCCACTCTTTATGGTTGTCCCAACAAGCCATAAAATACCTACTTCTACAGTGATTTCAACAACTTCTTTCTTCCTGCATCATGTTTCCTTGATTATCCCAGAAGTCTTCCATTCTTCCAGATTCCTGAATCTTCAAGTGCTCTTCACTGAAACCACTGTGCATGACTATTTCTGATCTGAGCACTTTCTAGAGAAATCACTCTTGGTTTCCTTTTCTTTTCCATCCAATTACTAAATTGATATTAACCTTCAGCTTTTGTTTACTTCCTAGATCCATTTATCCTAACTCATACTTGGATGAATTATAATTCCCGTCATGCTGGATTATAGACTTTGGATCTTCAACATCCATTTATTTTTTTGACTGAACTAATTCAGCTCTTTCTGGACTGAATACTTTAGTATTTTGGTTTTCTTCCACCTTCTCCACTACTTTCCAACTAGCCTCAAACTTGGTTTTCATAACCAATCTCTTAACATGTTGTAAGGATGGGCATATGCCTCCTACTCTGGCTGCAGAGAATTAATTAAAAGCACTTAATGATGCTTTTAATTTACCAACATAATTTCAAGTGATATTTCCACCCCCTGGGAATGTCACTCATGGCTCCATGCCATTTGATATGGATTCTTCTCAGGCACCATAGATTTTGCAATCAAAACCATCCATAGAATCATTTTCTTCTTGATGGTTCCTTACTGACTCTCTACATAGATTCATTCCACTTTTAAGTCTTTCTTGGCTTGACATCTCCATGCTATTGTGGAAATATCTTCAATAACTTTGGAATGCATCAATAATCTCTACTAGTATTCTTTCTTTCCCTCTTGGAGTGTTTTCATGCATTCCCATTTTCTTGATATCGACCCCATGAATTTTTCTTCCATTATCCTAGCATGTTCATGGACTTGCAACTACATATTATGCTGATATTAATTTTCAGCATTTCACTATTATTTGGATT
>ML779972.1:531537-553593 GCA_009831015.1 Picea engelmannii
TCAATGGATGAAAATAAAGGAACTGGATTGTCCCCATTACCCTTGAAAGGACAAGTGAAGGAGAATCATGGTGGCCTATGTTGATGATTGCAACTATGTGAGACATTCTCCAACTTACAAACCCATGAGATGTGGATCATTGCAGCTATCTGAGATATTCTCAAGCTTACAAGCTTGAGAGAAAGACCCTAAGAAGTGTGTGTGGTTCCCATTTGAGAAAGAGCAGGAACGCAGAGATGACCTCCTCTATACAGAGAGTTGAGAAGAACTCTAGATGATTCTCCTTTGTAACACAGTGATAGAGGTGATCTGCAGAGTTGTACATGCATGTGGCTGAGCACAAGGTGAATGTGTGAAATCCCAAAGTGATGGGTGCATCATCACGAGAACATAAATGAAGATGATGTATTAGCCTCCTCTGAGCAGAAGAGTTGACGAGAAAATACAGATGTCTCTCTTGTGTACTGCAGTGGAAAAGAAAATATTTTGAGTGGATGTGCCTATGGATGAGCACAAGTGAACATGATCCTAGTGGCTGAGCACTAGTGAAGAAGTGGTTCATCTATGTAATTCAATGATCTAGAGATAGGGACATCCCTATGGATGTGCTTCTAGTGGATGAGCACTAGTGGGTGTATAAGATCCCTTGCTATATTGTTCAAGAGGTAGACCTACCTCTAACCCTAATTGTAATGTAAAGGGTACAGGTTGGCCCCACCTTAATGTGATTAATAATTAATGTAAAAGATAATTAATATAAAAGACAAATAATACAAAAGATAATTAATATGGTAATGATTAATTATATTTTGAGTTATTGAGGTCGGCCCTATTATGCCAATAGACACATCATTTGATGTGACAATTCTTAAATAAATAAAGGTGAATCCCCATTGAGCAAAAACAATTATCATTGTGTCATCTCATGATTTCAGAAGTTGTGGTCTGAAATTATGAGAATTGCAACACCCTCTTGTGTGCTAGTTTTGGTGATGGTGTGGGAGGTCTTTCTCTTGAGGAACATAGCAAAGGATCGGCTGGGTTTTCTTCCCTTGTTGAGAAGGGTTTCCCAAGATACTTCTTGTGTACTTTTGCATGGATCTTCTTCTTATGATCTTGGTTTACTGCAATAGTTATGGTTCAAGTAATTGTTGACAGAAAATTTAAAAGGAATACATGAGCCATAGCTCACTAAAATCTAACATGGTATCAGAGAAGGCTTGAAGAAAACCATTGCACATTAAATAATTGAAGGAAAGGCAAGTTGAAACATTTTTGTATGTGTGAGGAGGAAAAAGGTTGGATCTCCCTTCTATGGTGTATGGAAAAGAGACCGGAAGGGCAACATCTATGTGGCAAAGAAGAGGCTAGAGTCTACAACCATAAAGAAAGGGTTGGATCCTAGGAGAAACCCCACAAGTAGCCCTAAAATTATATGAAAGAGGATGAAGCTTGTAGTTATGAAGAAAAGGGCGGATCCTCAGATAAACTCCACAAGCAGCTGAGGTATATAGGAGGAGGGTCAGATGTCCATTTAAAAGTGGTTGCAGGCCTCTAATACTTCCAAGACAATACCCCAATAGAAAAAGAAAGAAGGAGGGTTATGTTCCTTTGGCATAAAATTAAAGGGGGGGGGGGAATCTAGCCAAAACTATGGTAACACTCCCTAAAATGACCACTGGCCTAAAAAAAACCTTGTTCAAGTTTTCTAGATAGAAGGGAAAGGCCATCACTTGTCCCTTGGAAACTTGGCCTACTAGAAAATGTAGCCGTGTCTAAAAGAATCTCAGCATATCAGCTACAGAACTGCAATAGAAAGTCTAGACTTTATTAATCTCAACAAATAAGCTATAGGACTGTATTAGGCAGTCTAGATAATGTAAATTCTCAGCAAAAGTAACCTATTAAATATATAACTTTGGTGGCATGACATATAGCGAAAATAAAACAGAAATCATGATGGGACTACACCATAAATATGCATAAATCGTCTCTCCTTCCATTGCTTATTCTTCATCAAATGGGATCAAGGAATCGATAGTTACACAAGCTTCCTCACTAGGTTTGATCTTTTGGAAGGGATCCTCATATTTAGCGTAGAGCATAAATGGATGGGATTGGGAGGAAATATGCCATTTAGTTAGCTATTCATAGGAATGTACTCATGATTATAGAGATGTACTCATGAATCTCCTCTAGGAGATACTCTTTTCTTGTTTCCTTTTCATTTGTTTCCTTGTTCCAGGAAGGTTAACAACAAAGGAAGATGTTTTTCCTTTAAAAACTCTAGAGGGAGTCACTTTACTTAAAGGGAGTCAAAACTAATTGATAAGAAGGAAAAGACAAATACCTCCTCCCCCTTAGTTGTTTAGAGGGAGAGAGCCATTGATACATTTGATCTAGTTGATATTCCTAGGGACTTTACAGTAGGTCATAAAAGTCTTGTATGGGATTAACAAACTATGCAAGAGGCAAATCGACATGCAACTGATGGAAGTATCGATAAATACAAAATGAGACTTGTCATCAGAGGATTCTCACAAACAGAGGGAGTTTTCTATGATGTGACACTTGATCCAGTAAGCCCAATACACTTCCATCCATACTACCATCCATGAGTTGGAAGATATATCATATGGATGGATTCTTGATGAGTTTGGGTTTCAGCAAGAGTGTTTTTGATCCAAACCTATATTATTACAGTGTTGGTGACGAGAGCCTGATTTTGATGACTTATTCAGAAAGCCTTGTTGTTGGATACAAGTAAGTTTTGACTTATGATTTAAAGATGAAGGATATGATTATGAGTCAATACTTCTTGGGACAAGAAGTATGATAGAATACCAATGATATTTTCATGAGTCAAGGAAAATATACAGTGGGAATATTAAAGAAGCTCGGTATGAAAAAAGATGATTCAGACAAGATTGATCCATAGTTGATTGGATCACTGATGTATCTAGTTAACACAAGATTTGATTCATGCTATGCAGTGAATGTAATTAGCCATTCCATAAGTCAGTCGAGATAGACTCATTGGACAACAACGAAACATGTATTGAGATATATATGAGGCACACTTGGATATGTCCTAAGATATGCCTCTAGTGTGAACTTGAGTTTGCAGGATATGTTGATATAGATTGAGAAGAGAGTACAATGGACCAGAAGAGCACATCCGGTTGTTGTCTTACCATGAATTTTTCCATGATTTCTTGATGCAGCAAGAAACAAAACTCTATGGCCTTGAGTACCACACAAGAAAAGTATATAGTAGTGAATGTGAGAATCCATATGGATTCACAAGCTTCTAACCGATTTACTTGACCATGAGATGGATCCTATGATGATAACCAAGAGCCATGTGTAAATCTCTTTGAGAACCCAGTGTTTCCTGATGGATCGAAACACAATGAGATGAAATATATTTATATCATAGATATGATACAAAGGAAAATATTACACATGGGCAGATTGAAAACACCTACACCAAATTACCTTGGTGAAGAATGCTTCCCTAAGTTGAGAGGGAGTGTTGATGACTCCAGCCAAGACAAAGTTCAAAGTACATCCATGTGAGACTTGGCATGATGAAGAATGTCTCCCTAGATGAGAGAGAGTGTTGGTGATAGAATTTATGTGAGACATTCTCCATCTTATAATCCTATGAGATGTGGATCATTGCAACTATGTGAGATATTCTCTAGCTTACAAACCTGAGAGAAATCCCTTGAGAAGGGTGTGTGGTTTCTAAATGAGACAATGTTGGAATGTAGAGATGACCTCCTGCATACAGAGAGTTGAGAAGAAATCCATATGATTCTCCTATATAAAACTGTGAGAAAGGTGATCTGCAGAGTTGGATGTGCTTGTGGCTGAGCACAAGTTGATTGTGTGAAATCTCAAAGTGTTGCGTGCATTGTCATGAGAACAGAAATGAAGATGATGTATTAGCCTCCTTTGATAAGAAGAGTTGACAAGAAACTCCAAATGACTTTCTTTTGTAATGTAGTGGGAAAGAAGATTTGTTGAGTGGAAGAGCCTGTGGACGAGCACAGGTGAATGTGATCCTAGTGGACGAGCACTAGTGAAGAAGTGGTTCATCTTTTTAATGTAGTGAGCCAAAGAAATGGACATCCATAGGGATGTCCCCCTAGTGGATGAGCACTAGTGGGTGTATAATATCCCTTGCTATATTTTTCAAGAGTCAGACATGACTGTAACCCTAATTGTAATGTAAAGGGTACAGGTTGGCCCCACCTTAATGTGATTAATAAATAATGTAAAATATAAATAATATAAAAGATAATTAATATGGTAATTATTAATTATATTTTTATTTATTCAGGTTGGCCCTATTGTGCCAATACACACATCATTTCATGTGACAAGTATTATATAAATAAAGGGAATCCCCATTGAGGAAACACACTTATCATTGTGTCATCTCATGATTTCATAAGTTGTGGTCTGAAATTATGAGAATTGTAGCACCCTCTCGTGTGATAGTTTTGGTGATGGTGTGGGAGGTCTTTATCTTGAGGAATATAGAAAAGGATTGGCTAGGTTTTCTTCCCTTGTTGAGAAGGGTTTCCCAGGATACTTCTTGTGTACTTGTGCATTGAGCTTCCTCTTGTGATATTGATTTGTTGTAGTAGTTATGTTTCAAGTAACCGTTGATAGAAAATTTAAAAGGAATACATGAGCCATAGCTCACTAAAATCTAACAGCCCCATGACCTCGATGACCCGGTGGCAAGGTTTTTATATTCATCCAAATCTGATTGTTTATCAAAGGGATCAACGACTAAGATCAAAGGAACTAGACTAGACCCATGATCGTCTGTACAAATTTATTTAGTAACCTCGGTGCCATAGTGGTCGGTTAACCAGACCAGAATAAACACACAAAGGGTGTTTTCAAGCGAGTCAATGGCCTAATCGTCTGGTGTTCTGGTGGTACAGTGGGACTGATGACCGATTAACCAGACTAACATAAAATTAGAAAGAGTCATTCTATTACGTGATCAATGGGCCAGTTATGTGCTTCTCATTGGATTCATAGCCCAGTAACCAGTGCAGCTGGACCAACTCTCCCATACAATAGAATACCTGCACATACAACAAAAGAATATTCATAATGAAATCTGTTCGTTGATCATTGTAGGATCAAAAAATAAAAAAAAAGAAAGTGGTGTAATTAGACTAGAGTCATGTTCTTTGTTATTGTATTGATAATCCAATGTCTTGATTTTCTCGGTTGGTCGGTTGATAGAACTGCTTAAAACACACTTATAAGATGGGAATTCCAAACAATTTTATGAAGAATCTTTTCAAACTTGTTTGTCATGAACCTCCTATTTTAACTTCAAACCTCTCTTGTAACGTCTTCGACCATCCATGTCGGGCCATGCTACGCCAGAGAACTCTTTCTGTTCTCTCTGCGGAACATATTGTAACATACCCAGTATCCAACTGAGACATGCCACATAAATTTTTTGAATTGCATGCAATTAAAATATACACACAGAGAGATCTTGCGGAAACACACACACACACACACACACACACACACACACACACACACACATATATATATGTAAGCATACAAATACATCTATAAATGCACATATTCACACTGAAATAACAATATACAGGAAACATCCATAAAAATAAACACAGTTATAACCGCACATATGATAACCCATAAAAATAAGCACGTAAATAAAAATGCTTCATGTAAATTTATCACACAATTGACACTTATCTTGGTAAGAATGTCACCAACTGTGTGCAGACCTTCCACGAACCTCCCAGCCTTAGACCATAGTGTTCATCACTCTCAACAATGAGTCACCCCTAAGCTAGGACTAAACTCCACCTAGGTAAAGGGATTTCTAACTTGACACTTTTCATGTTGGGAGCTACTTTGGCCCACTTGTCCCCAACTTTGGAACTTAGGATAAAATAATTACCCATACTTTATATTTTAAGAAATATCAATATAATATTCCTTTTTGGCTTAAGCTGCCTATATTATCCCCTTTTCCTTAACTTCCAGCCCCCTCCCTTTCCCTAACTAGTGGATTTTAGTCCCTCGTACTCTTTTATCGTGGTTGGTCTGCACACAGTGATGTATTTTATATTAATGTTGAGACATATACAAAAGTAGGCACACTAGCCTTTAACATCTAGGATCTCCGTCCTAGTTCAAAACATAAGCCTCCTAGCTTATAATAACTAGCTCACTAGCCTATAAAACACAACATATACACAAAGGCTTCATGTCCTCAAAATCGTGCGCACATAAGTTTGTTGCGTGCGGTATCCTGAAATGTGCCCATTTCATCATTTTACTGTGAAGTACATGCAAACACTATGCCATGGAAGATTCATGCAAAAAATATATAAAACAACTCACCATCTTAAGTACATTATTACATTTACAGTTGGGGTTCGACCTAGGGATATTACAATCCCCTTCCCTTATTTATGCATTGTCCTCAGTGAATTATATACCATGTACCATTCAAATTCTTAAAATATCCAAGATTTAGCTATTGGAAGCTTGTTATCCATCTGGTGCTCTACTTTATAGCACCAATTCTCGTACTCATACTATAACTAGAAGTTAATTTCTCTATTCCATAGAGATGCTTTAGGAAATAATTTATCTCATTGTTCCTTATTACATGCTTCAATTAAACCTCATTGAAGCAACAACTGGTTGTAGATCCACAATGTTCCACCCAACCTTAGATCGCACGGATGATAAACTCTCAGCAGCCTACCACCCCCGAGCAGAGCTATGACTCCATCAGGGCAATGGCTTCCCAAGATAACCACGATACACAATCAATATCAACATAGTCTAGTCCAAGGTGCCAAAAATCAGCATCACTCCAACCAACAGTTTCTCTTCCCCACATCCCTATACAACCCAAGGTAGTATGCACCTTCATTGTCCAATAGTTCATCAGTTTCTCAACTTCCCTTCCAGTGCTCCAGCACAGGCCAGACAGGAAGTCTCAAAGCACTACAGCTCCAGGAGTTCCAACTTAATCAATATCATCTCATCTGCATCACACACATGAAATTATCATGAGAGAACATAAAAGAGTTCATTTAGGAACTCAAACTTAGTTCAAAGGGAATTCAACTTTTCCCCAAAACATGAAATTATGTTTAATAAATTTGTCATCGTTGTTGGAATAATAGAATGTAGTTTTCCTTATGGATTTTAGCAAGCACCATGCTAAATACCATTTTCCCTACAATGATTATATATTTCATACAACCAACACGTTGTTAGTATTTTCTATACATCATAATTCAACATGTACAACACCTTATGCAATTATCTTGGAATTGCCTGCACCTGGCAATTCAATCAAAATTATCAAACAATTTAACCAAATAGAATGGCTCATCATTCCATACATTTCATACATATGTATGTTCCTAATTAATAACACTAATTTCATTTCTTCAAATTTCTGAACAGGAAATTTTATGTAGTCATTATTCCTATGGCTACCTCACTTGCAACTTTCCTGTTGCAATGTTTAACAATTAATGAAATGTTCTCAACTTCGTGAGTTAGCAACATTTCATCCATTAGTATAATTATTTCCATGCAAAAACATATATACATGCACTCACAAAATGCATTCAGCAAAATGCATTTAAGTATACAATTCCATCATGTATGAGTGCAACTGTTCCACTTACCAAGCATGAGTGCAACTCTCAATTCCTACTTTTTCAATGCAACTTTTGATTGGTTTTCAGAATGATCCTTATCTAAGTCATGTATCTCACCATCTATAATTGGAAATATGGCCAATGTCTTGAGACATCTCCACACACTTCCCATTGTCTTTTCAATGAATTGGATGCCTTCCTTTTCAACCTGAACACTACACCAAGAATACAATTATGTAGTGTTTATTAGTGTTAGCAAAAAGGTTGCAGTCCAATTTTTATTTAAAGGTAGGAAGCTCATTGGGTATTTGTATGGCACATAACCTTTCTATAACCATACCTTGCCATATCCAACCATGTCATGGTCTCATACATGACTAGCTTTCTTAGCATCATTCCTATAACAAGTTATTATCTTTTATTTTCTTTGGTTATTGCCTGATAACCAATTAACATGACATTCTAATATGTCAGTGTGCACATTTAAAAGATAAAATCTTTGATAAATATAACATGCCTCTAGACTTTACCACACATAGTGGTAAATTAATCTTGTCAATGCGGTTAAACAATACCATACACTATATTATAAACTTCAATTTGGGTTAAGCGAAATACTTACTTGCATGGCTGCCATTAAATGAATTTAGTGTTTCCTGATTAGTTGATGACAGTCTAAGCTCTGATGCCTATTTATCATTATTTAATCAACATTCCATACTTATGTTGCTTCCTTCCATATGTAGCAACATTATCAGCAACACTCGCAAACATGCAAGCATTCCCACTCTTTATGGTTGTCCCAACAAGCCATAAAATACCTACTTCTACAGTGATTTCAACAACTTCTTTCTTCCTGCATCATGTTTCCTTGATTATCCCAGAAGTCTTCCATTCTTCCAGATTCCTGAATCTTCAAGTGCTCTTCACTGAAACCACTGTGCATGACTATTTCTGATCTGAGCACTTTCTAGAGAAATCACTCTTGGTTTCCTTTTCTTTTCCATCCAATTACTAAATTGATATTAACCTTCAGCTTTTGTTTACTTCCTAGATCCATTTATCCTAACTCATACTTGGATGAATTATAATTCCCGTCATGCTGGATTATAGACTTTGGATCTTCAACATCCATTTATTTTTTTGACTGAACTAATTCAGCTCTTTCTGGACTGAATACTTTAGTATTTTGGTTTTCTTCCACCTTCTCCACTACTTTCCAACTAGCCTCAAACTTGGTTTTCATAACCAATCTCTTAACATGTTGTAAGGATGGGCATATGCCTCCTACTCTGGCTGCAGAGAATTAATTAAAAGCACTTAATGATGCTTTTAATTTACCAACATAATTTCAAGTGATATTTCCACCCCCTGGGAATGTCACTCATGGCTCCATGCCATTTGATATGGATTCTTCTCAGGCACCATAGATTTTGCAATCAAAACCATCCATAGAATCATTTTCTTCTTGATGGTTCCTTACTGACTCTCTACATAGATTCATTCCACTTTTAAGTCTTTCTTGGCTTGACATCTCCATGCTATTGTGGAAATATCTTCAATAACTTTGGAATGCATCAATAATCTCTACTAGTATTCTTTCTTTCCCTCTTGGAGTGTTTTCATGCATTCCCATTTTCTTGATATCGACCCCATGAATTTTTCTTCCATTATCCTAGCATGTTCATGGACTTGCAACTACATATTATGCTGATATTAATTTTCAGCATTTCACTATTATTTGGATTCCTCTAATCCAACTCCTACATGACCCAATTATGTTTCTAGTCATGTTTTTTGAGTAACCTTGGATAGTTAACACCAAATTCCTCCTTGAGGTACTTGATTTATACCTGACTTAACTGATCATATCAGTATTTGGATTTTATTGTTGGCTATTACTTTCCCCTATCTAGACCAATCTAATTTCAACCTACCTTGCACAATCCAGTTCTATCATGCCATATTGATGCCCTTCATACCATGCTTCCACTTCACACTCCAATAACCATAATGAAAGAATTACTCTAAAATTTCATAGTTAATCCCTAGATATGATGAATTTCTTATCTATATATGCATTAATCCTCTTTCTTTATCTGATTACTATCATTTTGATAGTCAATTCCTTTTATAATAGATCTGACTCGAATGTATTGCTTAATCTATATATTGGTTTCTTTTGGAGTGTTCACTAATTCATTCACTACATGATCTATTCCTTTGCCCAAATTCCATTGACTACTTTAATAACATGAGAGGACTTCCTATAGTGGCTTCCAAATACTTTATGGTTGTGCCAAGATTCATACCTTGACATTTTGGGATCTTGGATTTTGATAATCTTATTAAATATTTTTATCAGAGCACTCTTTCGCTGAGTACCTCTACTTATTTTTAACTGAAATTCAACCTTCTCACCTGTTAATAACTAAAAAAATTTAACTCTGCAAAATGTGCATCCAACAAAACTTTGTTAGGTTAACTGACTCAACAATTTTCATGAAAATATATGAACCATTCTGGTTCAATAATATATCAGAACCATTTCTTATGATTTCCTAAAAATATGAATGTCTGGATCAATTTTTTGGGTGGATATTTAGATTCCACTTTCTAACACCTTTCCAACGCCTACTCACATGCTCAATTCCAAGTCTTGAGTAGAAATTTATGGTTATTTGAAAATTCCCCATTAATTTTTCTATTCATACATCAACTTGGCACAATTATGTGTTGTAACTATGCAATTTCACACCTACTCCATTGGATTTTTTGTAGGATCTCAATTGGGTGTCCTCATATATATATTCTAAGCACTCTGACCAGGTTTTACCTTTTTCTGGGTTCCAAGATGCTAGTTACAGCCTGTTGAAGTTCTATGCCAAAATACCATATTGTAACTGATATACTACAAGTACCTTCCTTGAAATATTAAACATGCCCAAACATTCAATTCAGCTCTGGTACTGTCTTCTATGGTTCAATATCTTTCCATTGACTACTCCTATGCCTCAATCTGATTCCAGTGCAGACAGTTATGGCTCTTTGAAGTTACATGGGTATTAAAATTTACCCTTCAATGTTTGTGTTGTAACTTTCTCATAAAAATTTTGTTTGACGAATAGTTTACACCATTATAAATCTCTCTCTTAGCTATTTTATTTGAGATGCATAGATAGAGTGTGCCTTGGAACACTTTGTTCTCGTGGGTTTTTAGTAGCTAAAAATTCTCTGAAGGCCTCAAAAACGCGTTGTAAGAAGATGATGATCAAATGATATAAAACGTCGCAGAAAATCACTGATTTTGTGTTGTTATTCACCCTCCAAAAGACTCTGCGCACATAAATTTCAACTTGTAAACCCATATTTACCATGTGCAATAACAACACAAAATAAATCGTGCTTTGTGCACTTTAGAACCACTGTTTATCACTTCTTTGTCGCATCAATAACTTGCACGCACTACTTTTATGTCGTGCGCCAATATCCACCGCGTGCACTTTTTGTATTTCATGCTGATATTTTGCATGCATTTAACTCAACGTGTTGCACCATGCCAAAGTTTAGTACGCCCCACTATGCAACAACCAAACTCCTTTGCGCTCTGCCAATACTGTGCACACCACACGTGCCATTATTATTTTTCCGTGCGGCACCAAAATTTAGTGCGCACACCCACACACCAACATTTTCGATGTTGTGCCAAAAATTTAGTGCGCACACCCGCATACCAACATTTTCCTGCACGGTGTCAAGATTTAGGGCACGCGCCAGTACACCACTATTTTCCCACGCGGTACCAAATTTTAGCGCATGCATCTGTATGCTAACATTTTTCTATGCAATGCCCAATTCTTACATATATCAAGCTTTTACTATGCAACATGCATTTTTAGCACGCCCACCCGTGCACATTCCTTTTTATGCACATGAATTTCTCGTGAATTCCACTGTAGAAATTGGGGATTTTTCCTAACTTTTTACCCAATTCACCATAGACATTCAACAACCACAAAACTCATTCAATTTCACCCTGATAACACCAATTCAACCTCTACAACAACAAATCCTTGTGGGTTGACATTTCTGGAACGAATTTTTCCCAAAATCAATTCATGAATTGAGAATTTTAATTACTAATATTGCTCCAACTGTTATGGCTTCTCGGTAACTTCAATTTGACCCATTCTAGATCTGAATTTGCTAGAACATATATTAAATCAAGAATATCTCATTACTTGGCCGAATTTCTCAATTTACCCCCGAATTTAACAACAAAAATTGGGGATTTTCCCAATTCTGCGTCATTGCTTCTAAATTTTACCATGGGCGTTCTAAAAAAAACTAAAATTTGACCACTTCGAAATAAATCCTCTGTGACATTTCACTTCAACTCAAGTTTCGTAGACCATCCAAGCTCAGTGTTGAGAATTGAAGCTTTGATACCATATTGTAACGTCCCCGTCCATCCATGTTGAGCCACGCTACACCAGAGAACTCTTTTTGTTCTCTCTATAGAACATATTGTAACATACCCATTATCCAATTGAGATATGCCACATACATTTTTTGAACTACATACAATTAAAATATATACACACAGAGCTCTTGCAGAAACATATATATATATATATATATATATATATATATATATATATATATATATATATATATATAAACACACAAATACGTCTGTAAATGCACAGATTCACACTGAATAAACATATACATGAATTATATACAAGAAACACCCATAAAAATAAACACAGTTATAACCACACATATGATAACCCATAAAAATAAGTTCGTAAATAACAATGCATCATGTAAATTTATCACACAATTGGCACTTATCTTGGTAATAATGTCACTGACTGCGTTCAGAACTTCCACGAACCTGCCAACCTTAGAGCACACTATTCATCAATCTCAACAGTGAGTCACCCCTGAGGTAGGACTAAAATCCACCTGGGTAAAGAGATTCCTAACCAGGCTAAAGGCCCATAGACAATAGGAAAGACTATGTCTCAAGTGCCAACTCAAACTAACAACCTACAGTCCCTCATTCCCCACATGCATGTCCCACCCAAGGAAGTGTGCCCCTTCTCTGCTCAATATTCCTTCAGCTGCCCTACTTCCCTTCCAGAGCTTCAGTAACATGTCGGACAAGAAGTCTCAGAGCCCTGTAGTTGTAGTTTAGCATCTTCAGTAAATCAATTCCCAACAATTCTCTCACCTAGAGAGAAAATTCTCACAGGCTTGACAACCCACCTCTTCAATATCCCGCGGGCCTGACAACCCTCTTCTTTAGCATCCCATGGGCCCAAAAACCCACTTCTTCAATCCATCTCCCCAACTAACCAGCTACACCAACACAAAATGGCTATGGATACAGGTTCAGGTACACTCATGAAGATACAAAGGATAGGTCAATGGGTGTGTGCATGCTCATGGATGATTGACTGGATGAATGAATGATGTAAGGAATCATATAAAAGATGATGGAAGGATGGGAAAATGAACTAAGTCCCCACAATATGTATGCATGTCCCCAACTTGACACTTGTCATGTTGGGAGCTACTTTGGCCCACTTGTCCCCAACTTTGGAACTTAGGATAAAATAATTACCCATACTTTATATTTTAAGAAATATTAATATAATATTCCTTTTTGGATTAAGCCTCCTAGCTTATCCATTTTCCCTTTACTTTTATCCCCCTCCCTTTCCCTAACTAGTGGAGTTTATTTCTCCGTACTCTTTTATCATGGTTGGTCTGTGCGCAACGATGTTTTTTATATTAATGATGAGACATATACAAAAGTAGGAACACTGGCCTTTAACATCTAGGCTCTCCATCCTAGTTCAAAACATAAGCCTCCTAGATTATAATAACTGGCTCACCAACCTATAACACACAACATATACACAAAGGCTCCCTGGACTCCAAATCATTCGCACATAAGTTTGTTGTGCGCAATATCCTAGAATGTGCCCATTTCATCATTTTACTATGAAGTACATGCACACACTTGTTGATTAAGGTTGGTTGTCATTGATGTCAACCCTTGAAGAAAGCCCCGTAGCACAAAGGTTTGGGTAATGGACCCAATATTGTTTGATGTAAATATGACTCATTATTGTTTTTTCATGGTTGATAAGAAGTAAGTATGGATGAACTCTAAAGTGGTCCCCTTATGGTGAAAGCCCTCATGGGAAGACGCTTTGTGGAGTAAGAGAACCCATGCTTAATTGTGGAATAATGAGATGAAGGAAACTAAATTTGTCAGGGAAAATATCCTAGATGGATAGTTCTTGTCATTTCATTTTTGGTGGTATGTGGAACATCACATAATTCCTCAGGGTTAGAGAGTTATGGCCATGAGAAGTTGGACACCCTGGGTTTGGGTAATGGACCCAAGTTTGTTTGATGGGTAATGATATGAGTTATGATATATTTTCAGATAATATTATTCTATATGGATATTAAATGTCATTCCATTTCTGGTGGTATGTAGAATGTCACATAACTCCTCACGGTTTGAGAGTTACGGCCTTACGAAGTTGGAGGACCCTCATATGTCATCTAGAAGCCCCAAAAGGTCAAAGTAGTCAAAGTGATTTAAGAGATTTTAAAAGGTAAATAATAAAGTGAAGTGATGAGTGTATTATAATTCAAAGTGAATACAAAATAAATTATTTCAATAATAAATTTAATGGAGAAATTAGAAGTGGACCCAACCCTAAAATAAGGAAAGTGGGCCAAGTGACCTAGAAGATGTTTTTAAGGACACTACTTAGAGAGTATAAATAAGAGGCAAGGTTCTCTCATTTGAATCACACTTGAGCATATTGAATATATATATGTGTCTAAGGTAACCAAGGATATCTAAACCGGAATTCTGAGTTAAGGTGAAGAAAAGAAGGCCGAAATGCAAGGAAGGATAAATTCTTTTGATGGTGCTTTCTAAGGTATGTTATTTACAGGTCATCTCACCATTTTCGCTATAAATGTTTTTTTATAATGATTCATAATGTGAAATTTCTATGCAAGTGACAAAACATATCCAAGTATCTGTGGTAAAATATTCATCTTGTGGGTCGTTGTATTTTGGGAGTTATACTCCGTGGAAAATAGACTTTGTGGCCAGTCTTGAAACTAGTCAAAATCATGTGTTTCGGGTAAAAAAATCACAGCTTCTTCATAAAAGATCAAAATTCAGTGGGACCAAATGTGTTGGTTATGTTATAGATTTTAGTATTATTTTTAATAGTTTCATATCAATTCATCAAATATTTTGTGCGGGGCATGCTATACAAGATTACTCTCTAAAATAAGCCAGAATTCAACAAGGTGTGCCATTTTTTCTATAACTCATTTTCTGAGAGGTTCCAAGTAGTGAAACTTGGAAGAATTGCATAAAATACACTAAGTAACATTGTGTATCAGTTTTATATCTTTATACATTACAGGTTCAAAGTTATGACTACTTCAAGTTAGGGCAAATCCAAAACTAAGCATGTGAGACTAAAGAAAAGTTTGATGAAAATGCTAGTCTCTTATTTTTAAAGTTAAGGACTGTTTGCAGGAATGTGATCATATACACAAGGTATATTACAGAGCTACAAATCAGATTTGTAAGATGAAATTGATGAGGGCTTTTGGTTGTGTTACATGTTGAGTGCATGGTTGAGACAAGTAGTTGATGAGTTGGCGCACATACATGAGGTGTATAGTTGATGATGTTTGTACATATTGATGAGTCATAGTTGATGAGTAGTTGAAACATGATTGGTACATACTTGGTACATGGTTGGATGCACTTGTTTATGGTACAGGTTGATTACAGGTTGGTGCATGGTTGATGCACTTGTTTATGGTACAGGTTGATTACAGGTTGAGGTACAGGTTGATTCATGGTTTAGATTTATTGGTACAGTTTTACAGCGGTATATCTCACAGTGATAGTGTGACAGTGGTTCCATCATTCTACTTCTACTTCAGGGTGGCAGGATGGGGCAAGGACAGGTGGTTGTAGGCACTTTCCGGTTGTAGTTGGAGAACATTGGAGGTTGTAGCCTCCTTCTGGTTGTAGCTAGAGAATTGGGGAGTTGGATCTTCCCTCAGGTTGTAGCCTGAAAAAATAGGGAGTTGGAGCCTCCTTCCAGTTGTATCTAGAAAACAAAGGAAGTTGGTGCTTCCAATGAATGTAATTCTTCAAGACATATAAGAAAAATCATTATGTGGTTTTCTCCCGATTTGGGTTTCCACGTAAAACACTGGTGTAGTGTGTATGTGTGTGATTGTTTATTTCTTACTGCTCATTATTGGATAATAATTCTACATTGATATAACATTTGAAGAAAAATGATTATAATTATGCTATTACTGATTCATCCCCCTTCTCAGTAATCCAACATTTGGTATCAGAGAAGGTTTCTTCAAAAATCAGTTTAACCACTGAAAGGTAGATCATGGAGAGTACCAACTCATATAAAAATGGAATACCATAGTTTGATGGACAAAAGTATGCTTTTTGGAGCATAAGGATGAAGGCATATATACAGGCACAAGGATTTCAAGTTTGGCAATCAATTGTAGATGGATACACAACACCAGAAGTTCCACCAACAAATGATAAAGCAGTGAAACTTGGTGAGAATAATTCCAAATCCATAAATGCACTTTTGAATGGTTTCAGTGATACGATATTCACCAAAGTTGCACATTGTAAATATGTTAAAGAGATTTGGGACAAGCTTAGAAATATTTATGAAGGAGATTCAAAAGTCAAAGAAGCAAAGCTTCAAACTTACAGAGGTCAGTTCGAACAACTAAAAATGAAGGAAGATGAAGATATCGCAGCCTAATGCTTACGAGTCGATGAAACAATGAATGCAATCATAGGATTGGGAGAAGAAATCGAAGAATCTGTAATTGTTCAAAAGGTACTAAGATCTCTTCCTATGAGATTCAACCCGAAGATATCAACACTAGAAGAAAGATCAGATCTAAACTCAATAAGCATGGATAAACTGCATGGAATATTCACAGCATATGAGATGAGAATTGAATAGGAAAATCTAGATGTAAAAGAAGCATCCTTCAAAGCATCCAAAAGATCAAAGCAAAAGAAAAATGAACAAGAAGAATATAGTAGCAGTAGTGACGTCTCGGAAGATGATGAAGAAGTGGCCAACTTCGTCAAAAGATTGAACAAGGGAACCAATGGAAGGTACAGAGGTAATCTTCCTTTAATTTGTTTTAATTGTGATGGTATTGGTCATTTTGCTAACAAATGTCCTCATAAGAAAAAGAGAAATGATGAAGGTTACTCAAAAGGAAGAAAAACATATAAAGGTAAAAGAACTACAAAGAAAGTTTTCAAGAAAAAATTTTGCACCAAAGAAGACATCTCATCATCAGATGAAGATGAAGTTAGTGACAGTGAAACAGGGAGAGTTCTATTCATGCTAGTAGAAGACTCTGATAAAGAAGACTTCGAAGAAGAATATGAATAAGCATATGAAGAAGAAATTGAAGAGGCAGAAGTTGACTTTTGATAAGAATTAATGAGTTCCATAGAAGTTATCAGAAGAGAAAAGAAGAAAAACAAGAAACTACAAGCAAAACTAGATAAGAAAAAAGACACTCAAGAACTAGAACAAATGATCAAAAAATTGAAGGTTCAAATAGAAGAAGAACTCAAAGAACAACTAGAAGGAAATGACAGGATCACTGGAAACCTGGAAGCATAGATTGTCACACTAAGAAAGGATATTCAAAATAAAAATATGCAGAATAGCTCAAAAGTTCTAGATGACATTATCAACAGTAAAAAATCTTATCTTGACAAGTCCGGACTTGGATACAATCAGACAGAAAAGGGATCAAGATCCAAAATAACAGAGAAAGAAACAAATCCAAAAAGTTATGCAAAAATAATCAAAGGGGATAAAAAGATATACAAGAAAGATTACAGGGACACTCTTCCACCAAGAAGATTGATATTTTAGAATCAACAACAGATAGACAGGCCTCAAGAAGAAGAAGGATTCATAAGAGCACCTCCTTTCATAAGATCTTCAACTACCAGGTATCAAACTCTATATTTTGGTTTATGTTATGCATGTAATAATTTTGGACATAAAGCTATAAATTGCAGAGCTAACAATAGGAACAATAACTACTTTGAGAGACATACACAAAGGGGTTATTCAAGAAGATCTAGTGAAACACAAAGAAGAAGTTACAACAGGTTTGAATCTTTGAGCACTGAAGTGGAATGTTACAAATGTAACAATTTTGGACACAGCCAAAAATTGCAGAATGACAATCCCTCCTAAAGAACCTCTACAGAGTCGCAAACAAGAACCTCAGAAAATGACATGGATAAGAAAACAAGATCAATATAGCAATGAAGAATGCACAATCACTCTACAAGATAAACAGAAGAAACGTGGTTGGTATGTTGATAGTGGATGTTCAAAAGACATGATAGGTGACAGAGACAAGTTTATTACATTATGAAAGGAAATAGATGGATCAGTCTCCTTTGGAAATGATGATTCATCCAAAATCATTGGAAAATGCACAGTCCGAATTGGGAACAAGAATGAAAAGGTAGAAAATGTTCTACTAGTAGAATATATGAAACATAATATTTTAAGCATGAGTCAAATGTGTGACAAAGGTCATAAAGTTACTTACAATTCACAAAAGTGTGAGAGAATAAAAGAAGGGTCAAGGAAATTGGTCGCTACAACTGCAAGAACTTCAAGCAACATATATGTGTTAAGTGAAATTGGAAATGAAAAGTGTTGTCTAGGAAAGGAAGATGAAAGTTGGCTATGGCGTAGAAGAATGGGTCACATGCATTTTGATAACCTTTTCAAAGTTAGCAAAAAAGAGGCAATCAGAGAAATTCCCCAGATCACGAAACCAACCAACACTTTATGCAAGCATTGCCAACAAGGAAAGGAAACAAAGACCAGGTTCAAATCAAAGGAATATTCAACAACAAAACCACTAGAAATTGTGCATATTGATCTAGTTGGACCAACTACAACAAAAGGCTTAAAAGGTGAGAGATATTTTATGTTATTAGTTGATGATTATACAAGAACGACTGTAGTTTGCTTTCTCAAGAACAAATCATAATCTTTTGAAAATTTCAAGATCTACAAAGAAATGGTTGAAAATGAGATGGATTCAAGAATCAAATGCTTAAGATTGGATAATGGAGGAGAATTCACCTCAAATGAATTTATGGACTACTGCAAAAATCATAGAATAAAAGGGCAATTCTCCATTGCTAGGACACCTCAACAGAATGGAGTTGTTGAAAGAAAAAACAGGACAGTACAAGAAATGGCTTGAACAATGATAATGGATTCGAATTTGACAGATATTTTTTGGACACAGGCAATACATATAGCAGTTCACATTCAAAACAGAGTAATGCTCAGAAACAACACTGATAAAACTCCCTACGAGCTATGGAAAGGAAGACCAGCAAATGTGAAGCACTTCAGAGTTTTTGGAATCAAATGCTACATCAAAAGAGAATATGGCAGAATGGGAAAGTTTGATGCTCGTGTGGACAAAGGAATACTTGTTGGTTACTCAAGTACAAGGAAAGCATACAAGTGTTACAATCTAAGATTAAACAAATTTGTGGAAAGCATCAATGTAACAATTGATGAAACAGGAAGACCATAATCAAAGGAAGAAGAAAACAAATCAATGAAACAACTTTTTGAAGAAGAAGATGAAAAAGAAGAAGAAGAGGAAGATGAATATGAAGAGAATCAAACCAAAGTAGAAGAGCAAGTTCAGCAAGTATCTCCAAAGACACCTAGAAAACAAGTACAGAAGAATCATCCTTCAGATTAGATTATTGGAAACAAAGATGCAGGAGTTGAGACTGGAAGAAACATCTATTCACCAGAACAAACACACCTAGCACTCTTATCTACAATTGAACCAAACTATTTTGAAGAAGCCAGGAAGGATGAATTTTGGAATAAGGTCATGGATGAAGAATTGGATCAAATAGAGAAAAATGGCACTTGGGAATTGGTTCCAAGACTAAAGAATAAGAATGTGATCGGCACAAAATGGGTTTTCAGGAATAAATTGAATGAAGATAGACAGGTTACAAGGAACAAAGCTAGATTGGTATGTAAAGGATATGCACAAATTGAAGGAATCGACTTTGAAGAGACATTTTCGCCAGTTGCCAGAATGGAAGCAATTTGTTTGTTTTGAGCTTATGCATGCTCCAAAAATGTTAACGTATATTAGATGGATGTAAAATAAGCTTTTCTGAGTGGGGAACTTGAAGAAGAAGCCTACATTGAACAACCAGAAGGATTTCAGTTGTCAGAGAACACAAACTATGTGTGTAAATTAAAGAAGGCCTTGTATGGTCTAAAACAGGCTCCTAGAGCATGGTACTTCAGACTAGATAAGTATCTGCAGTAGGAAGGGTTCATAAAAGGAAATGCAGACAACAACCTCTACATCAAGGTAAGTCAAGGTAATATTTTATTAATTGAAGTTTATGTTGATAATATTATTTTTGGTAGTGATGATGACAGGTTAAGCCAAAAATTTGTAAAAGACATGCATAATGAATTTGAAATGTCATTACTTGGAGAACTATCCTTCTTTCTGGGACTTCAGATACGTCAAAGAACCCAAGGAATTTTTATTTCTCAAACCAAGTATATTAGAGAAATGCTAAATAGGTTCGGAATGTAAGATTGCAAACTAGTTGTAAGTTGAGCAAAGATGATGATTCAAAGTCTACAGATCAGAGGCAATATAGGTCAATGATTGGCAGCCTACTATATGTGACAGCATCCAGACCAGATGTAATGAAGACAGTTGGACAGGTGGCACTATTTCAAGAAGCACCAAAAGAATCACATGTATTAGCAGTAAAGAGGATCTTTAGATATATCAAAGGAACATAAGAGTTTGGATTATGGTATCTAAGAGGAAAAGATCTATCACTTATTGCCTACACAGATGTAAATTGGGCAGGTTTTATTGATGACCAACAAAGCACCAGTGGAGTAGTGTTCTACTTAGGTGAGTGTTTGGTATCATGGCTAAGAAAGAAATAATCATCGGTATCTCTATATACAGCCGAGGCAGAGTATATTACAACAGCAACATGTTGTACACAGGTTCTTTGGATGAAACAAACTTTGACAGATATACAGGTTGAGTATGATGAGTCCATTCCAATATATTGTGATAATACAAGTCCCATCAATATCTCAAAAAGCCCGGTGATGCACTCCAAGACAAAGAACATTCCAATTGAGTATAACCTTCTATGGGAACATGTTGCATAAAAAGAACATCATAGTTAAGTATGTGGGCACAAAAGAACCAGTGGAAAACATCTTTACAAAACCACTTCCACGGGAAGCCTTTGAATATCTTCGCCAAATACTTGGAGTTATTTCTACTCCTAAAATGAATTATTTTTGAATGTTTATCTTATATGTCTTAGATGTATATGAGGAAGCACCATAAGAGGATACTCTGTCAGGGGGAACAACCCCTGATGGAAAGATACCTTTGCCATTGATGACAAAGCGGGAGAGATTTATCAGATGTAGAGGACAGAGGCATGGTTCTAGAGGGAGAAAATTTATCAGATGCAGAGGACAAAGGCATGGTTCCAAGGGGAGAATGAGTGATATGATTTTAGTATTGCATCAGAGTGTTTCCATCAATGATAAAGGGGGATATTGTTGATTAAGGTTGGTTGTCATTGATGTCAACCCTTGAAGAAAGCCCTGTAGCACAAAGGTTTGGGTAATGGACCCAATATTTTTTGATGTAAATATGACTCATTATTGTTTTGACATGGTATATAATAAGTAAATATGGATGAACTCCAAAGTGGTCCCCTTATGGTGAAATCCCTCACTGGAAGACGCTTTGTGGAGTAAGAGAAACCATGCTTAATTGTAGAATAATTAGATGAAGGAAACTAAATTTGTCAGAGAAAATATCCTATATGGATAGTGCCTATCATTTCATTTCCGGTGGTATGTGGAACGTCACATAATTCCTCACGGTTAGAGAGTTATGGCCATGAGAAGTTGGAGACCCCAGGTTTGGGTAATGGACCCAAGTTTGTTTGATGGGTAATAGTATGAGTTATGATATATTTTCAGATAATGCTATTCTATATGGATATTACATGTCATGCCATTTCTGGTGGTATGTAGAACATCACATAACTCCTCACGGTTTGAGAGTTATGGCCTTACGAAGTTGGAGGACCCTCATATGTCATCTAGAAGCCCCAAAAGGTCAAAGTAGT
>ML779972.1:556811-580531 GCA_009831015.1 Picea engelmannii
CATATTCAAGCATATTCAAAGGAGAAGATCATGGAAGATTTGGATGGCATATCTTATCTAAGATATGTGAGAGATGTGTGGAGGATTTGAAGGGATCATATCTTCTAATAATAGGAAAGTAGTTGAGAATGGTTGAGAGAATATTGGATTTGTAATTATGACACACTTCAAGACTCTCATGTATATAAGAGAGTGTTCTCTCTTCATGAAGGGGATCATGTTATTAATAGGAGATTAGCTTGGAGAGTTAGAGATCATGTAATTTATAATTTAGTATTGTAATGAGGAGAAGGGGATTCTTAGCTTTGTTATTCTTTCATGCTTTTTCATGACTCTTGTAATATAATTTGAGATTGATGTATTGTGTGAGCTCACATATGTCTTTTTCCATTCAACTCTTCACATGTTGTATTGCTTTCCTAGATTAATTTCATGCTTTCATAGTTAGTCTTTCAACACTTTCCTAGATTAATTTCATTTCAACAATTTAGATTAGATTAGTTCTACTTCAGTACTGCCTATATAGTGCACGTGCTTCGTAAGCCTATGAACCTCGGATTGACAAATTAAATAGTTGGGCAAATACTACAACGGAATTAAAGGACAATATTTTCGCCTAATAGTTGGTACATATTGATGAGTCATAGTTGATGAGTAGTTGACACATGATTGGTACATACTTGGTACATGGTTGGATGCACTTGTTTATGGTATAGGTTGATTATAGGTTGGTGCATGGTTGATGCACTTGTTTATGGTACAGGTTGATTACAGATTGATGCATGGTTGATGCATGGTTCAGATTTATTGGTACAGGTTTACAATGGTATATCTCACAGTGATAGTGTGACAGTGGTTTCATTATTCTACTTCTACTTCAGGGTGGCAGGATGGGGCAAGGACAGGTGGTTGTAGCCACCTTTTGGTTGTAGCCACCTTCTGGTTGTAGCCAGAGAACATTGGGTGTTGTAGCCTCCTTCTAGTTGTAGCTAGAGAATTGGGGAGTTGGAGCTTCCCTCAGGTTGTCGCTTAAGAAACTAGGGGGTTGGAGCCTCCTTCCAGTTGTAGCTAGAAAACAAAGGAAGTTGGTGCTTCCAATGAATGTAATTCTTCAAGACATATAAGAAAAAACATTCCATGTTTTTTTCCCGAATTGGGTTTCCACGTAAAACACTGGTGTACTATGTATGTGTGTGATTGTTTATTTCTTACTTCTCATTATTGGATAATAATTCTACATTGATATAACATTTGAAGAAAAAGGATTATAATTACGCTATTACTGATTCACCCCCTCCCCCTCTCAGTAATCCAACAACACTATGCCATGGAATATGCATGCCAAAAAGATATAAAACAACTCACCAGCTTAAGTACATTATTACATTTACAGTTGAGGTTCAACCTAGGGATATTACATCTCTTATCTTAGGTATGTAATTCAGAAAGTCCCTTCGTTTAATTGTTTCATCCAACTTCATCTCGTATATACAACAGGTTCATACGATCTATTGGTACTCACCAAAGGTTTTATGTTTTTTCATTCATAATTATTACTATTCATTCATTGGTGTCGTTCACTAGATGTAAGAGTTAACTAGTGGTTGATATTAATATACACAAATCGACAGGAAATTGTGGATAGTTGACCATTCGACATGCGAAGAAAACATATATTTATAAATATAAATAAAAATATATATCCAAAGTATTTATAGATGCCGGGAGGATATATGTTTTATTTGACCGAAGTTGAGGAGATACACTCGAGGAATGAAGTCAAGGAAGGATGTTTTATTTGATTAGGAGATGCACTTTGACGTGCATGCATGGCCACTACTAAAGCTTATCGCAAAATCTACTGAAGTCGAGGACAAATGTTGGTTTTTAGATAAGTTGTTGTTTTTTGTAGAGTTCGATAGAGATCTTTTGATATCTATTTATAGGTTTGGAATTCTTTTCTAATCATGTTGAATGATTAATATTGATTTGTTGTGTTTAGTCTCAAGGCGTAGGCTTATTTCTAGCATGGGACCCCAGATGGTAGTGTTTTTGGATATCTTGACCCTCACCAAAGTGACAAGTTCCTGCTAGGCTCAAAGCATAGCCATCCCTTGTAATATACCAGATATAAAAAGTATGCAGAACATAAATAAAATGATAGAAATGGTAGAATAAAAACAATATAACTAGAACAATCACCACAATGACATTGAAATGATATAAGAATAACAACATAAATAACACTTTGATTCTGAGAGCAATGTTCATGGGCCTCTTCAAGGGGGAAACCTCCAGTCGAGAAGAGCTCTATTACAATAATATCCAAGCTACGGTTCTCATACGCTCGACTCCTATTTATACTAAATATGTCTATCAAAAGAAACACCTAGAGGAAGATCCTTCTAGAAGCGAAAGTTTCTATTAGATCATCTTACATTCGACTTATTCTATTTTATTGCAAGGCCTAATTAATATTGACCTTTATTACATATGAATATATTGTTCTACCTATGTGCAGTTTAGGACCCTAACATGTCCTCCCCCTTACAAACAACCTTGTCCTCAAGGATGGAGATGTGGAAATTGCTGCAGAATGGTAGTTGGTTCCCAAGTGGCATCTGTTGGAGTTGTATCTTTCCACTGGACTAACACTTCCTTGATGGTTCTTTGACGTAGGTGATGCTCATGCTGGTCCAAAACTACTTGTGGATGTAGCCAAATTGATACTGTTTTGGCTTACTTAGGAAGGTTGGTTTGAATTTGGCACTTAGTTCCAATCACCTTCTTTAAGCATGAAACATAAAAAACATGATGTAGCTTCGAATGATTGGGCAAATCTAACTCATAGGCCACCTATCCCACACGCTTGAGAATGGTATAAGGACCATAAAATTTGGGTGCTAGCTTCTGACAATGCTCGGCCTTAAGGGGATTTTGGTTGTAAGGTTGCAGTCGAAGAAACACCTAATCCCCTTCTGTAAATTGACGTTCAGAGTGACCTTGATCTACTTGTTCCTTTATGTGATTATGTGCCATGACCAAATTCTATTTGAGGGTATGGATAATAACCTCTTGAACTGTAAGTGTTTGGTCAACCACCTGTACCTTCGACACACCAGGTAATTATGAGAGAAATGAAGGTGGCTTATGTCCATATACCGCTTCAAAAGGTGTCATGCGTGTAGTTGTATGGTATGAAGTGTTGTGCCACAATTCAACTAGGGGTAACCATTGAGCCCACTTATTTTTCTTTTTCGAGAAAAAACACCTCAAATATGTTTCCAAACACTTGTTGACAAATTTCATTTGAACATCAGTCTGGGGATGATAAGATGTGCTAAGATGCAATTGGGTGCCTTGTAGCTTGAACAATTCTTGCCAAAAATTGCTGGTGAAAGTTGGGTCGCGATTATAAACAATAGAGTGTGGCATGTCATGAAGCTTGAAGACCTAATCCATGAAAAGTTGAGCCACTGTGGAAGCTGTAAATGGGTGTTGAAGAGTGCAGAAATGAGCATACTTGGAAAGGTGATCGACAACCACCATGATGACTGATTTATTTTCCGATTTGGGTAAGCCTATAATAAAATCCATAGAGATATCCCTCCAAATCGTAGGTGTAATTGGAAGTGATTGTAGTGTGCCCAATGACTTGATTGTTCCTCCCTTGTTGGGTTGACGCACATCCCATTCAGTGAAAAAAGTACGAATGTCTTGTTTCATACCATCCCAGAAAAAAGAACATTTGACCCTATCATAGGTTTTGTTGAACCCTGAGTGCCCCAATGTGGGTGTAGCATGAAGCTCAGAAAGTACAGTGGATTTAAGTTTTGATTGTTTACTTAAATACAAATGTCCTTTGTGTTGAAACTCATCATGGAGCCAAGAGTACCCTGGGGAAGCGGGAGCATTAGACTGCAATTGTTGGATCAGATGCGAACTTTTGGGATCCTATAGCCATTCCTGTCGAATGGCTTGGAGCCAATCTGGTACAATGAAGGAAAGATAAAAAAGGGATCTTTCATCTTCATATTTTCGGGAAAGTGCATCCACAACCACATTGTCTTTGACTTTCTTGTAAATGATCTCATAATCATATCCAAAGATCTTAGTCACCCATTTTTTTTGCTCCGAGGAGGAAATGCGTTGTTCCAGAAAATACTCGAGGCTTTGATGGTCCATATTAATTTGGAAGTGTTTCCCCAATAGATAAGGGTGCCATAGATCGACGACATGCAGAATAACCAACATTTCCTTTTCAAAATGGATTTTCCCAGATTTATTTTAGAGAGTTGATTGTTGGTAAAAGCCAAAGGCTGATCCTCTTGCATAAGGACAACACCAATTCCTTTCCTTGAAGAATCACATTCCAAGACAAAGGTCTTTTTGAAATTAGGAAGGGCCGGGACTAGAGTGGTGCACATGACCATCTTCAAGGTTTGAAAATCTTGAGCAGCAGCTGGAGTCCAAGTTAAAGAGATCTTTTTTAGGAGTGTAGTGAGAAATCCACGCAAGATTTTGAGATTCTTTGGGTGAGGCTAGTCTTGCATAGCTTCAATCCTTTTAGGATCCACCCTGACGTCGTCCTTGCCAACTAGATGACCCAAGTACTCAACTTATAATGCGCTAAAAGAATGTTTAGACTGTTTCAGGAAAAGTTGATGCAGAGAGAGTAGATGGAGAACTCGATTCACATGAGCAAGATGGTCTGTCTAGGTTTTTCTATAGATGAGGATATTATCAAAGAAAAATAAGACAAAATGACAGAGAAAAGGATGGAAGACATGATTCATGAGGCTTTAGAGGGTGGAGGGGGCATTACACAAGCCAAAGGGCATGACCAAAAACTCATAGTGGCCCTCATGAGTTCTAAAGGAAGTCTTGGGAATGTCTACCTCTTTCATATGTATATGGTGGTAGCTCGAACGAACATCAAGTTTAGTAAATAATTGGGCGTCACTCAATTCATCCAAGAGGTCATCAATGACAGGAATGGGAAATTTGTCTTTAATGGTAAGTTTGTTGAGGGTACGGAAGTCATGACACACTCGCCAATAACCTTCATTTTTTAGGACCATGACCACAAGAGAAGAGTAGGGGCTAGTACTAGGGCGGATAGCACATGCATTAAGGAGTTCCTGGACCATTTTCTCAATTTCATTTTTTTGGGAAAAGGGGTGAGGATACAGACGGATATTGGGAGGAAGGATTATGTGTACAAAGGGAATGGAATGATCATGAATACCACGGGAAGGGGGGAGTCCCTGGGGAGTGGAAAAGACCACTTGATGTTTAGAAAGGATGGCCTAGAGGTCTTGTGGCACCGAGGGTGTCTATGTTGCTTGTACGGCATGGTGTTGGGAAATAACACTAGAATGACCTTTTTTTAGCAGCTTTTCCATGTGATGGGAACTAATGATCTTAGGTGAACTGATGGTGATGCCTTGGAACTTATATTGGTGGCCTTCCTGGTTGAATTGCATGGTTAATTCCTTAAAATCCATGAGAATGGGACCCAAAGTCCTTAGCCAGTCTGCACCCAACACAATTTCATAACCTCCCATGTCGATAGCAAACACATGAGATTTCACAATGCCCTCAACATTTCATGGGGCCACCATTTGCAATCATGATTTGGAAATTATTGATGGCATGGATGTAACAATGAGTTTCTTGGTAAATGTGGTGATGAGTAAAATTATGGGTGCTTCCACTATCAGCCAGAATGATGACCTTCCTATGCTTGATGTAACCAATTAGCTTGAGGGTTTGGGGAGTGGAGAAGCCAGTGAGATAATTGAGGGAAATGACAGATTCTACTTCAGAAGGGTCTGAGGGAGGGGTTATGTCAGTGATTTGAGGTGACTCAGAAACAAGGGGAGTTTCAACATCCTCTTCTAAAATATCCTCTGATATGTCCATAAAAATATTTTGTTCCTTACACTTATGGCCCGGTAAATATTTTTCATTACAATTTCATCCTTGGTCAATTTTTGGATCTTTAGTGGAGTGGAGCTAGTAGTGCGATTTACTGGTTTAGTGCGAGGGATAAAGGAGGGTTTCCAGTTTTAAGAAGATACAACCTATTGTGCTTATTTATCTCTTTTAGTAGTCTCCACCCAAATCTGAGGCCGAGTCACGAGGACATGGGCCCAAATGTCATCCTTGAGGCCACTGATAAAACACTCTCGGAAAAAGGCATCAAACATGCCCTCTATCCAAAAATCCAGGCGCTCAAAGGAAGCTATAAAGTCTTCCATTATTCCTGATTGTTTCAACTTTTTTAAATGGCCCAAATGGTTGGCGTCAGTTTCAAAGCATTCATAAATCTCTACCACAAAGTGTGTCCAAGCAATATACCCTTGACGAGAAGTTTTTCTCCATTTCCACCATTGCCAACATTCTTGATCTAGATGGAGAACACCATACCAGAGTTTGGCCAAATCATCTATAATTCTGTATAAAGAGAAATGATGTTCCATTTGGGTTACCCAACCAGTGGGGTCCGAGCAATAAAATTTGGTCACATCCACCCACAGAAGGCGTAGGTCACGTTGAAAGTGATGGTGCTGAAAGTTATGGAAATGAGAGGAATTTTCATCTTCCGTATGTGGAGGTGAGTCAGAGGAAGGGTTATCTGTAGGGATATGCAGCTTGGTGTATAGTGCCGAAAAGACAAATTCAATATGGGTGGTAAGGTCTTGTTTGATTTCCTCCATCAAGGACTGCATGGTTGTATTAATGGCAATAACATTGGCATTGAGTTGTTTCACTTCTTGTTGGGTCTCGGTGAGATTAGATTGCAAGGTATTGAAGCGAGCTTCCAAGTCTTGGCTACGGGTATGGGCCATGAGGACGAGGGAACTGAAAAAGGGCGGGTGGGGTCAAATGTTTTTCCAAAAAATGATATGCATGAATGTGATAAAGGCGAAGAGATGAATCCAATGGAATAGGTCTCAAATAATGGTGAAATTTTTTCTAGATTTTTTTTTTTTTTTTACACCTGCAGAGTTATACTTCGGTCTGAAGAATATTGTAGTGATGAAATGCCCAAATTCTTAACCAGGAAGAAATGTGTAGTGATTTGGCAACCCGAACACAGTTGCGTGGCAATAGATCTTGTTTGTTTTGATTTGTTTATGTTTCAGTCCCCAAGGGTTAGGTATTCAAGGGTTCTACAGACATGGGTTTGCCCTATGCTATAGCTCTCTGATATACATGTGGGGTCCAACAGTAGTACTTGGCCCAATATCTCAGGGCACTAACTAAGGAGGCTAGACCATACCCTTAGCTGTACTACCTGACTACGCAGGTACTAGAGAGTATCTTCCAAAGTGTTGTTCTTGGTGGCACTATAACAGTCAGTTGATCGATCAGTTTACCTAAAGAGGGCTTTAGGTAATCTAGGTTGATCCGTACATAGGTGTTGTATGATGTGCTACCACTCGAAGGGGTATGAATATGGGTTACAAGGGTGGTCAACAGATGTGCGCTTAAGTACCACTTGTATTTCCTACGTGTATGAATCAGTCAACCACGAGTTTATGCACGTAATGATATATCTCTGTGGCTTAAAGATGCTAGAATACGTCTCTACCCTAAAAAAAAATTACCCACAATTTCTTCCGAGGAAAGTGCTCTGATACCACTTGTAATATACCATATATAAAAAGTATGCAGAACCAAAATAAAATGATAGAAATAACATAATAACAACAATATAACCAGAACTACCACCACAATAACACTAAAATGATATAATAATAACAACATAAATAACACTTTGATTCTGAGAGAAATGTTCATGGGCCTCTTCAAGGGGACAAAATCCAGTTGAGCAGAGCTCTATTACAATAATATCCAAGATAGGGTTCTCATACCCTCAACTCCTATTTATACTAAATATGTTTATCAAAAGAAGCATCTAGAGGAAGATCCTTCTAGAATCGGAAGCTTCTATTAGGTCTTCTTACATTCGATTTATTCTATTTTATTGTAAGGCCTTATTAATATTGACCTTTATTACATACAAATATATTGTTCTACCTATGTGCGGGTTAGGACCCTAACATCCCTCTAGCATGGGACCACCATATGAGAGTGTTTCGAGATGACTTGACGCTCACCAAAGTCACAAGTTCCTGCTAGGTTCAAAGCTTAAGCGTCCTTCTAGAATGGGACCTCATATGGGAATGTTTACAGACGTCTTAACCCTTACCAAAGTTCCAAGCTCATGCTAGTAATGAATTGCAAGCTATCAATACTAGCTTTACACAATTTTGATCTAAAAAAAATTAACTATTTTTTATCCATTTATATTTAATTGATAATAACCATCATCAATCCATCTTAAACCTCGATCTAACATGCACTAAGAGGGATCCAATTTATTAAGGTGTAAAGTTTTTATTTATTATTTCATTTCATGTCATTTTTGTTATTGTTATTTTTTCTTTAATTGAGACCATTTTAATTTTTTAATATAATGCTATACAACATAACAATAACTCCTCAACATCTCTCCTAAAACACCTCCCTACTCTAAGTACAATAAATTTAATATTAATCAAAATAAGATTGATTAATTTTTGTTTAATATGTATAATGAAATACTTTATGCATAAATATTTTTTTATGATTTATATTTAATTAATTGAAATATTAAAAAAAAATCATCTTAAAAATAGAGTTTAACATGACATTATTAAAAATGCTATAGAGAACATATTATAAATAAAATAAATGATAGCAGTTTGGAATTTTACGTACAACACATGGAAATTTAATTCAATATTTTCATAATTTTAAATTGTAATATTAAATATTATTATATAATAAATTATTAAATTATAATAGTAAATATTATTATATAATTTAAAAACATAAAATTTATACATATATATGATATTTCTTAAGAGATGTAATTCAATTATCTATAATTTGGATAACTAAATGCTAAATGTAGTTGTATGAAGAATGAAGTCATAATAGCCTCCACCTCTCTTTTTCATATGGAGTCTCTAACATCACTCGCAATTGACTTTTGCAAGAATTATTCATAATTGACTTATATTAACCACTAACTTTTGTCTTAATTTCATTGTTAATGTTATTTTGCACAACTCTCTAATATATGAAATTTTATTATATATCAAAATGCAACATAACTATTAAGGAATGTGGTGATTTCACATAAGTTTGTTAGGATGAATATAACAATGGGACATAACCCTTGAGGAACATTGTAATGCAATACATCCTTTGATGAACACTACAATGTGACATAACCATTGAGGAACATAGTAGGTTGACATAAGTCAACCAAGATGAACATCACAATAGATATAACCATATTTAAAACCACTTAGTGTCATAATTTGACATAATATTGAATTCAACCGTTGATATGCATGTGACATAATATTGAAGTTAACCTCTTCATGCTGCAACATGGGTGAATATCGAAACATGGTCAACATAGTCAAACATGGTTAGAAATAGTCAATCATGGTTGAGTCATATCCACATGTTGAAACTGTAGTAAAACGATAATCAACTATTATCATAGTCAACCATGGCCAATCATGCAAAACCAAATTCAACCATGTTGAACCACAATCAACATGTTTATCCATAGTAAACCATGGTCAAACACATGCTACCATAATCAACCATACTCAAATATGACCAACCATAGTTAATCATTGTCAACCATAGTCAACCATGGCCAACCAAAGTCAACCAAAATTGATGGGACATAACCCTTGATGAATGTCATAAAGAAACATAACCATTAAGGAGTGTAGCAATTTGACCTATGTCACCCAAGATGAATGTCACAATGTGGCATAACCATTGAGGAACATGATAGTCTAACATTACTCTTGAGAAATGTAAAAATGCAATATAACCCTTGATGAACATTGTATCACGATATAAGAACGAAAGAACATAACAAGATGATGTAAGTCAACCAAGATGAACATTGTAATAAATATAACCATATTATAAACCTGTGAGTGTCACAATTTGACATAATATTAAAGGCAATCATAATGGAACATACAACATAATATTGAAGTCAACCTTTTCATGTCACAAAGTGATTGAATACTGAAACATGGTTTGTGACATCCCTGCTATAATCCTTAATTTAATTAATTCTTAATGTAGATATAATGTATGGTTGTGGCCAAGTGATGTATATGCAAATTGTATTTTTGAATTTTAATAATAAAATGTGATGCAAGCTGCTAAGGGTATGGAAAGACACGGGGGTTGATTTTTAATACCCCTAGGTTGATCCCCAGTTATAACTATACATATTTTTTTATAGGTCGGTGAGCTGGGATATTACGGGTTGTTACGAGGAAAATCTCTCTATGGCCAGGGGTAAACAACAACAGACATAAATCACTGAAGAAATCAACTCTATTCTCAAGTATTCTATTAAAAAAAATATGATATCAAGACAAGATAAAAGGCCTACCTCGTCCGGACGTTCGATGAAGTCCATCGTTGAGCACTTGACCCAAAACAATATACCTGCAACTAGTCCTCAACAACCAAGAAAAGAAAGCATATGGTGATAATATATGATGTTAGTACATTCAATAGAATAATCCATTAATATACATAACAAATATGCCCATGGGATAATAATTCAAATATTTGCAAGATATCAATTAGACGGGAAAAGGTATTTGTATTAATATATGATCAACAAAAGTGAAAAAGTTAGAGACTTCCACGTCGGCATGGTTCAAAACCGAGTGATCCAGGTGGATATTGGTGGCCACATGCCTAATCCACTTGGACCCCCACCATTGTCTCTTTTAGTTTTTTAGATTCCTTAATTGTAGCACAATTTAGTATTTTTGGCATTTTTTCGGGTCCTGAACTTCAAGAGGCATTTTGAGGCCCTAAACAACATTTTTTTGGACATCAAACATCCGACAAATATGAGTCTATTTAGAACTTGATATTCGTTATCAGCAGTTGTAGTCCTCATATAGATATTTCTAACAATGTATCATGTGTGTCAAACAAAGGTAGTATTCCAAATTGACGACCCCGAGAAATTGATGTACCAATTTAGCCTGACGGGGCCCATATTCTAGCGTTTCATCTCCTAGGGTTAGGTTTTTGGATGTTTAGGGATTTACATTGTTTATCAATAATATATAGGCCTTGGAGCCTCATTTTAACACAGATTTCAGAGGCTTGTAGCCACCACATATCTTCTCAGAGATAAGCTACCAGCACCCTATCTAGTTTATTTCCATTTTGTCTGTAAACAAATTTCAGTTCTTGATATTAATGAAATGAAGTGTTATTTATGTTGCATGTTTGTATTTATGGTTATTTGTGTATTATTTTGTGTTCCTTCATAAATTCATATCACCGAGAAACTAAGTTCTTTACAGTTGGGCCTCCACCACTTCAATCCTCCACCAAAGGCAATCTCATAGAAGAGAGAATATGAAGTTCTCAATCAATAAGGGAAGAGCTTAGGGGCTGAACATTGTGTTCAGACTTAAAGGAAAAAGGGATGTAGACTCAATGTGAAGTGAATAATTTCTCCAGAGTAACTTTTCTTTCAAAGTTGAATTCTTTCTCCTCTTTTCCATAGATCGGAATTGGCCCATTTATATCCTTCAAATGGAACTGAAGCGTCGAGTCAGAACGTTTCCAGTATATGGAAGGCCAAGGTTCATTGATCTCCTATCGTGACATGGAAACACGACACTATTTTTCATTTTTGGGCACAAATCTTGATGTATGCGAGCTGTAGTGGTGCAACCTACGTATACACATGTTGTATAGTTGGAAAGGTTGGAAAGGTGTGTATATGTGGAAAAAATGTGTTTTTAGCTTTGGGATTTACAAAAAGTGATAAAAAGTCTGCATAGAGAAATGGAAAAGGGCCTTCTGTGCAATATTCCATAGGGTCAAAAAAATCTTCCTATAACAGATTCCGCCTAATGTGTGAGGTCAGAGGAGTATCTTCAATGGCCGAAATACATTATAAAAAACCCAGAAATGGAGTGATGGGGAACCCGCTCGAAGAACTAGTTTCTCATTACAATTTGTACTCACTTTGCATACATGGCCGCCAATAGAATTACACTGCAGATCCATGTGAAAATATACCAAACAACTGTTCATGGCCATGAATAGGAAAATACAAGTGTGATTACATGCCAAATGTTGTCATAGTCACGAACAAGGCCCAGTGGAACCAGTCCCAAAATCAATCTGAATATATATGTATTCAATGGAGTACAATCCAATCTCCCATGATCATTGAAGTCATATAGGTACTGGTCCAATGAAAGGGAAGAAACAACTTAGGAAAGTTGCGGCCACATACTAATGTTTTCAAGTCTTCTACACAATCTGCCAAAGGTGCAAGTCTACATTATATGAATAAAGGAGTTGAGGTCAAACACAATGAGACATTGTTTTATTACCATTCATTGAGGTATACCGTTAACAAACGTGAGACAACCTATCGATAATGAAAGTAGGTATCAAGGCAATGAGTACAATCTTATAAGTGTGAATAAAGGAGTTGGGGTCAAACACTTGAAGAATCCATCGATGAGGAGACATTGATATATTCCAAACTTTCGATGGCAATAGAACCTACCACTAATGACTACAAGTGTCAAGGTACTCATAGGACTCTAGGTCTCATTTCCAGAATAGATGAGTTGAATTCAATGGAAGAAGAACCACTAAAAGGAGAGAATTAAGGCATCTCTCATCATTCAACACGAGGTACAAAGCAGGAGCTTCATGATTTGGAGGAAATCGGACGAAGAACATGTTCATGAACCAACGAAGTTGTGCATCGTTTGTGTGTTCCAAGTGAAATCGATACACGAAAAAGACCCTATGAATAGCAGCCAATGAGGAACATTGCTGACAAATGAGAGGAAACCACCAATAAGGCTAATGGCATCCAAGATAATTCAAAAATTCCAATGTGTGAATAGATGTCTTGTCGTCGAACACAAGCGAAACCACCCAGTCAATGACCAATGATGAAATGTCGACTGTTGAGTTCAAGGTTAACTACCAATGATGAAAGTAGGACCAGGGTGCATGATCAGACTACAACATCATGTGATTTTGAGATAGACTAAGGGTATGGCTGACATGAAAAGTCAAGAGTTATGAGAAATGGCCGACACATGTTGATAGACATCCTTTGAACAAGAGCATGAGACATATGGAAGACTCCGACATCATAGAATCAATGATTTCCTCCGGAAGCATATATTTCCTCTAGCAGCATGGACTCCGACAACATAGATTTCCTTTGACAACATAGACTCTAACATCATAGATTTCCTGCATCATTGTTATGCTTTGAGTTTGCCTCTCTTCCTATGAATTTGAGATGGTATCAAAGCAGAAGGTGTAAGCTTCTTCATAGAGTGGAGAGAATATCATTCCAAGAGAATCCTATAGATCAAAGTACGATTCAAAATAAAATCCATGAGTTTGATGGAGGGTGATATCAAACTGCCTGCAACTGCAACCAAATCCTTATGGTGTACCAAGTTTCTAGAGGAGAGTTTTTTTGAAGTGTAAGGGTTTGGAGAAGAAGAAGATCCTAAACGTTGATCAATGCATGAAAATAAAGGAACTAGATCGTCCCCATTAACCTTGAAAGTACAAGTGAAGGAGAATCATGAAAGAGGGTGATTTTTCGTTCTTGTCTTACATGGTCCATAATTATTGCTAATCATTCATTAGTGTCGTTCACTAGATGTAAGAGTTAACTCGTGGTTGATATTAATATATGAAGATCGACAGATAGTTGTTGATAGTTGACCATTCGACATGCGAGCAAACGTATATTTATAAACATAAATAAAAATATATATCCAAAGTATTTATAGATGTCGGGAGTACGGATGTTTTATTTGACAAGTCGAGGAGCTACACTCGAGGACAGATGTTTTATTTGATTAGGAGATACACAGTGACGTGGATGCATTGCGACTACTAAAGCTTATCACAAAATCCACTGAAGTCGAGGACGTATGTTGTTGTTTTTTTATTTAAGTTGTTGTTTTTTGCAGTGTTAGGTATAGATTTGTTGATATCTATTTACATGTTTGGAATTCTTTTCTAATCATGTTGAATGATTAATATTGATTTGTTTAATCATTTTGAATCATTAATATTGATTTGTTGTGTTTAGGCTCAAAGCCTATGCTTCTTTCTAGCATGGGAGCTCAGATAGTAGTGTTTTTGGATGTCTTGACTCTCACCAAAGTTACAAGTTCTTGTTAGGTTGAAAGTCTATGCATCCCTCTAGCATGGGACCATCATATGAGAGTGTTTGTAGATGATTTAACCCTCACCAAAATCACAATTTCCTGCTAGGTTACAGACGTCTTGACCCTTACCAAAGGCACAAGCTCATGCTAGTAATGAATTGCAAGCTATTGATACTATCTTCACACAATTTTGGTCTAAAAAAAATTCACTGTTTTTTATTCATTTATATTTAATTGATAGTAACCATCATATATCCATCTTAAACCCCGATCTAACAAGCACTAAGAGAAATCCACTTTCTTAAGGTGTAAAGTTTTTATTTATTATTTCATTTCATGTCATTTTTGTTATTGTTATTTTTTCTTTAATTGAGACAATTTTAATTTTTTAATATAATGTTATACAACATAACACTAACTCCTTAACATCTCCCCTATACTAGATTATAGAACACCTCCCTATTTTAAGTACAATAAATTTAATATTAATCAAAATAAAATTGATTAATTTTTGTTTAATATGTAAAATGTAATATTATATGAATAAATATTTTTTTATGATTATATTTAATTGATTGAAATATTAAAAAAAAATCATCTTCAAGATAAACTTGAACATGACATTATTGAAAATTCTACAAAGAACATATTATAAATAAAATAAATGATAACAATTTGGAATTTTACATACAACACATGGAAATTTAATTCAATATTTTTTATAATTTTAAATTGTAATATTAAATATTATTATAGAATAAATTATTAAATTATAATATTTAATATTATTATATAATTTAAAAACATAAGATTTATACATAAATATGATATTTCTTAAGAGAGGCAATTCAGTTATCACTAATTTGGATAACTAAATGTTAAATGTAGTTGTATGAAGAATGAAATCATAATAGCCTCTGTCTCTCTTTTTCATATGGAATTTCTAACATCACTCTCACAATTGACTTTTGCCAGAATTATTCACAATTGACTTATATTAACTACTAACTTCTATCTTAATTTCATTGTTAATGTTATTTTGCACAACTCTCTAATATACGAAAAATTTATTTTGTATGAGTATCATAATGCAACATAACTATTAAGGAATGTGGTGATTTTACATAAGGTAGCTAGGATGAATATAACAATGTGACATAGTTCTTGAGGAACATTGTAATGCAACACAACCCTTGATGAACACTACAATGCGACATAACCATTGAGGAACATAGTAAGTTGACATAAGTCAACCAAGATGAACATCACAATATATATAACCATATTGTAAACCTCTCAGTGTCACAATTTGACATAATATTGAAGTCAACTGTAAATATACATGTGACATAATATTCAAGTTAACCTCTTCATATTGCAACATGTTTGAATATCGCAACATGGTCAACATAGTCAAACTTGGTTAGAAATAGTCAACCTTGGTCGAGTCATATCCACATGTTGAAACTGTAGTAAAAGATAATCAACTATTATCATAGTCAACCATGGCCAATCATGTAGAACCAAAGTCAACCATGTTGAACCACAATCAACATGTTTATCCATAGTAAACCATGGTCAAACACATGCTACCATAATCAACCATACTCAAATATGACCAACCATAGTTAATCATTGTCAACCATAGTCATCCATGGCCAACCAAAGTCAACCAAAATTGATGGGACATAACCCTTGATGAATGCCATATGGAAACATAACCATTAAGGAGGGTAGAAATTTGACCTATGTCACCCAAGATGAATGTCACAATGTCGCATAACCATTGAGGAACATGATAGTGTAACATTACTCTTGAGAAATGTAACAATGCAATATAACCTTTGATGAACATTGTATTGTGATATAAGAATTAAAGAACAGAACAAGTTGATGTAAGTCAACCAGGATGAACATTGTAATAAATATAACCATATCATAAACCTGTGAGTGTCACAATTTGACATAATATTGAAGGCAATCATAATGGAACATACAACATAATATTGAAGTCAACCTTTTCATGTCACAAAGTGATTGAATATTGAAACATGGTTTGTCACATCCCCGCTATAATCCCCAATTTAATTAATGCTTAATGTAGATATAATGTATGGTTGTGGCCAAGTGATGTATATGAAAATTGTATTTCTGAATTTTACTAATAAAATGTGATGTGAGCTGCTAAGGGTGTATGAAACTACATGTGCGTTGATTTGTAATACCCCTAGGTTGATCCCTAGTTATAACTATACATATGTTTTTATAGGCTAGTGAGCCGAGATATTATGGGATGTTACGAGGAAAATATCTCTATGGCTAGGGGTAAACCACAACAGACGAAAAATGGCTATAGAAATCAACTTTATTCTCAAATATGCTATAAAAAGAAATATGATAGCAAGACAAGATAAAAGGCCTACTTAGTCCGGATGTTCGGTGAAGTCCCTTGTTGAGCACTTGACCCAAAGCAATATACCTGCAACTAGTTGTCAACAACCAAGCAAAGAAAGAATATGGTGATAATACATGATGTTACCACATTCAATAGAATAATCCATTAATATACATAAAAAATACGCCCATGGATAAACAATTCAAATATTTGCAAGATATCAATTGGACGGGAAAAGAGTATTTCTATTAATATATGATCAGTAGAAGTGAAAAGGTTACATACTTCTATGTTGGAAAGGTTCGAAATTGAGTGATCTAGGTGGATATTGGTGTCCAACTGCCTATTCCACTTGGACCCCCACCATTGTTTTTTTCAATTTTTCAGTTTCCTTAATTGTAGCATAATTTACTATTTTTGGCAGTTTTTCGGGTCCTCAACTTTCGTAGCCGTTTTGAGGCCCCAAACGATGTTTTTTGGGCATCAAACATTTGAAAAATATGAATTCGTTCCAGAATGGATATTTTTTGTCAACAGTTCTAGTCATCGGATAGATATTTCTAACGATGTATCATGTGCGTCAAATGGAGATAGTATGCCAAAGTTACGACCCCAGGATATTGATGTACCAATTTACCCTGACGAGGCCCATATTCTGGTGTTTCATCTCCTAGGGTTAGGTTTTTGGATGTTTAGGGATTCCCATTGTTTCTCAATAATATACAGGCCTTGGAGTCTCATTGTAACAAATATTTCAGAGGCTTGTAGTTGCCACATCTCTTCTCAGAGGTAAGCTACGAGAGCCCTAGCTAGTTTATTTCCATTCTGTTTGTAAACAAATTTCAGTTCTTGATATTAATGAAATGAAGTGTTATTTCCATTGCATCTTTGTATTTATGGTTATTTGTGTATTTTTTTGTGTCCTGCATAAATTCAGATCACCGAGAAACTAATTTCCTTCCAACTTGTCCTCCACCACTTCAATCCTCCACCAAAGGCAAGCTCATAGAAGAGAGACAATGAAGTTCTCAATCAATAAGGGAAGATCTTGGGGGATGAACATTGTGTTCAGACTTAAAAGACAAATGGATGCATATTTAATGTGAAGTGAATAATTTTTCCAGAGTAACTTTTCTCTCAAAGTTGAAATCTTTCTCCTCATTTCCATAGCTCAGAATTCACCCATTTATAGCCTTCAAATGGAACTGAAGGGTCAAGTCAGAAAGTTTCCTGTAAATGGAAGGCCAAGGATTATTGATCTCCTGTCGTGACATGGAAACCCAACACCATTTTTCATTTTTGGGCACAAATCATGATGTACGCAGGTTGTAGTGGTGCAACCTGTGTATATGCATGTTGTATAGTAGGCAAGGTGCGTATATGTGGAAAATATGTATTTTTAGCTCTGGGATTTACAAAAAGGGACGAAAAGTCTGCATAACGAAATGGAGAAAGGCCTTATGTGAAATATTGCATAGGGTGAGGAAAATCTTGCTATAATAGATTCCCCCTAATGTCTGAGGTCAGAGGAGTATCTGCAATGGCTGAAATACATTATAAAAAACCCAGAAGTGGAGTGATGGGGAACCTGTTGGAAGAACTAGTTGCTTATTACAATTTGTACTAACTTTGCATACATGGCTGAAAATAGAATTATATTGCAGATCCATGCGAAAATATACCAAACAACTGTCTATGACAATGAATAGGAAAATACAACTATGATTACATGCCAAAGGTTTTCATAGTCATGAACAAGGCCTAGTGGAACCAGTCTGAAAATCAATTTGAAGATATATGTATGCAATGGAGTACAATTTGATCTCCCATGATCAATGAAGTCATATAGGTACTGGTCCAATGAAAGGGAAGAAACAACTAAGGAAAGTTGTGGCCACATACTGATGTCAAGTCTTCTACACAATCCACCAAAGGTGCAAGCCTACATTATATGAATAAAGGAGTTGAGGTCGAACACAATGAGACATTGTTTGATTACCGGTCATTGAGGTATACCATTAACAAACATGAAATAACCTAGCGATAATGAAAGTAGGTATCAAGAAATCGTGTACATTATTACAAGTGTGAATAAAGGAGGATTGGTTGAACACTTGAAGAATCCATCGATCAGGAGACATTGATGTATTCCCAACTTTCGATGGTGAGAGAACCTGCCACTAATGACTGCAAGACTCAATGTACTCATATGACTCTAGGTCTCATTTCCATAATAGATGAGTTGAAGTCGATGGAAGGAGACCCACTGAAAGGAGAGAATTAAGGCATCTCTGATCATTCATCACGAGGTACAAAGAAGGAGCTTCATGATTTGGAGGAAATCAGATGAAGAACATGTTCACAAACCAACAACCCTGTGTGTTTTTTAGGTGTGCTAAGTGCAAGTGGTACACGGAAAATACCCTATGAATAGCATCCAATGAGGAAAACTGTTGACAGAGGTGAGGAAACCATCAATAAGGCTAATGGAATCCAATACACTCCACAAATCCCAATGTAGGAATAAATTTCTTGTCGTCAAACACAAGGGAAACCACCCAATCAACGACCAATGATGAAATGTCAACTGTTGGGTTGAAGTTTACTTATCGATGATGAAATTAGGACTAGGGTGCATGATACAACTACAACATCATGTGATTCTGAGATAGATTGAGGGTATGGCCAACATGAAAAGTCAAGAGTTATGAGAAATGTTTGACACATGTTGATAGACATACTTTGAACAAGAGCATGAGACATATGGAAGACTCCGACAACATAGACTTGATGATTTCCTTTGACAGCATAGACTCTGACAACATAGATTTCCTTTGGCAACATAAACTTCGACATCATAGATTTCCTGCATCATTGTTATGATTTGAGTTTGCCTCTCTTCCTCTAAATTTGAGATGGTATGAGCACAAGGTGTAAGCCTCTTCATAGAGTGGAGAGCATATCATTCCAAGAGAATCCTATAGATAAAAGTACAATTCAAAATAGGATCCATGATTTTGATGGAGGGTGATATAAAACTACTTTCTAGTGCAACCAAATACTTATGGTGCAACAAGCTTGCACAGAAGAGGTTTTTTGAAGTGTAAGGGTTTGGAATAGAAGGGATCCTAAACGTTGATCAATTGATGAAAATAAAGGAACCAGATCATCCCCATTACTCTTGAAAGGACAAGTGAAGGAGAATCATGGTGGCCCCATGACCCCGATGACCCAGTGGCAGGGTTTGTTGATTTATCCAAATCCAATCATTTATCAAAGGGATCAACAACTAAGATCAAAGGAAACATACCATACCCACGATCATCTGCGAAAATTTATTTAGTAACCTCGATGCCCTAGTGGTCGGTTAACCAGACCGAAATAAACACACAAAGTGTGTTGTCAAGCAAGTCAATGGCTCAATTGTTTGGTGTTTTGGTGGTCCAATGGGACTGATGACCGATTAACCTGACTGACACAAAATTAAAATGATTCATTCTATTATGTGAGAAATGGTCCAATTATGTTCTTCCCTTTAGATTCATAGCCCGATACCTGGTGTAACTGGACCAACCGTCCCCTACAATAGAATACCTGCACATACAATAAAATAATATTCATAATGAAATATGATCATTGATCATTGTAGGATCAATGACTAAAAACAAATAAATTGGTACAATCAGACTAGAGTCACGTGCTTTGTTATTGTAGTGATAATCCAATGGCCTGATTTTCCCAGTTGGTCAGTTGATAGAACTGCTTTAAAAACAGTTATAAGATGGGAATTCCAATTGATTTTATGAAGAATATTTTCAAATGAATAATAAGGTTGTTGGAGATCTTTTTTCATAGTGTTCTCATCATAGGAGGAATGTGTCACATGTCTTCATGAAAATCACCAGCATTTCCATAGAGACAAGAAAAAACGACAATTAAGCTAGTGCTACCAAATTTGATAGCACATGAATCCATATTAAGGCATTTTTTTTTTTTTTTATCTACAAATTTACAATTTTTTTTAATGGCTTCCTCCAGTAATTTAGGGATGACCGAAGGACCAATTATTGTTGGTAAGAGCTATGAGTTATGTTCCTTAAGGATGAAATAATTACTTCAAGATCAAGAATGTTGGGAACCATTAGAAAACGTATTCATAGAGCCACCCCCAATATACCTAGTTTCCATTAGAAATGCACAGGGAAATACTATTGTAGAATAGAGAAAGAGAGAAAACAAGTATTGGATTCAAAATTCCATAGATGATTCTATTTTTTCAAAAATAACCTGTGCTTCTATTGCAAAAAAAAAATGGGATATTTTGAAATCAACATACCAAGGTGATAATAAGGTGAAGATAGTAAAGATTCAGACATTAAGAACTCAATTTGAAACCATGAAGATGTTTGATATAGAGAATGTTGACTGGTTCATGGCTAGAGAGGATTGTTGAAAACGCTCTCAAAATTTTGGCCAATAAATTTGAAATGGTTGTAATAACCATTCTAGAATCCAAATATTTATCTATTTTCTCAGTAGAAGAATTGATGGGATGACTTATGTCACATGAAACCAGACTCAACTTGGAATAAGGTTCTATGGAACATACTTTCAAGGCTCAAACTTATTTTAGTAGAGGTAGAAGCATAGGAAACATAGGGAGAAGTAAAAGAGGTAGAGGTAATAATAATGAAAAAGATAGACAGACACAAGTACACCCAGGACAACCACAACAGTGTAAAGACTCACATAATAAAAAAGGAAGAGGCATAAAATGGAAAAACAAATCCATAATTCAATGCTATTATTGCAAAAAGCATGGTCACTATGAGAGTGAATGCAGAAAGAAGTTGTCAAATCAGAATAAAGGAAGAGAAAATTTATCCAACAATGAAGGAGAAACTTATGAAGCACTGTTCATTTTCTGCCATACCTCTGAAGAAGGTCACTCCCAGGACCTTTTTTTACTGGGAAATGACTACAACAATCATATGATAGGTAACAAATAATTGATTTCTAGAATTGATACTTCTATCAAATCTGAAAATATTGTAAGTGATGATTCTGAAGTCAAATATCTAGGAAAATGTACCTTGTATGTTCTAAGTAAACAAGATCAGAACAAATACATACATGATGTCTATTATGTTCCAAAACTTAAACACAATCTCATAAGTGTAGGAAAATGGATGGAGCGTAGATACAATGTCATATTCAATATTGTACTTGTTTAATTATGGATAAACCTCATAGTAGGAATTTCATTGCAAAAATACAAATTACCAAGAATACGATGCTTCCATTAAATTTAGGAAGTATCAAGTTGTCCCAGTCATATGCCCAAAATGTCTCAAAAATAGATGAGACTATATTATGGCATGCTAGATTTGGTCATCTTCCTTTTGTGAGTCTAATTATTCTCCGAAAACACTATATGGTCAAAGGTACTCCTATTTTGAACGAAAAAGACAATCCTTGTGAAAGTTGTATACTTGGAAAGAATAAGAGAGACAACTTTCCAACATCGTCCCATAGAGAAAAATAACATTTAGAATTGGTTCACACATATCTCTATGAGTTTATGCAAACCAAATCCATTGGTGGGCATTTTTATTCTTTTAACTTTATTGATGATTTCAATAGGATAGTTTGGATTTATTTTCTTAAAAATAAGTCTGAAACCTTTTCAAGGTTCAAAAAATTCAAAGATAAATCAGAAAAACAGAGTGGAAAATTTGTGAAAGTGACCAGGTTAGATAGAGGAGGAGAATATACCTCAAAGTATTTTGTATTCTTTTGTAGATAGAAAGGAATTATAATGCTAAAAACAACTGGATATACTCCATAGAAAAATGGAGTGGCTGAAAGGAAAAATCGGGCCATCGTGAACATGGCCAATAGTATGCTTAGAGTAAAGAATTTATCCAATGAATATTGGGATCAAGTTCTTTTTTGTTCAATTTACATTTTGAATAGATCTCCAACAACAATTTTCAAATATAAAGTACCTCAAGAGGCATTGAGTGGAAAAAGTTAAATGTTTCTCACTTAAAAAAAATTATTTGGATTGCTTTTGCACATATCCCCGAAGAGATGAGAAAGAAACCTGACAACATGATTGAAAAATGCATCTTCATAGGATACAATGAACAATCAAAATCCTACAAATTATATAATCTAGTCACCAACAAATTTTTGAGTAGGGATGTCAAATTCCTAGAGAATAAATCATGGAGTGAGCAAGAAAATGTAACATTCGATAGTCAAAATCCACTACAGCAAATTGATGAGAAAATTGAAAATTAATAACAATAAGCACATCCACCAATATATCCTAGATTATAAGTACAAATACAACAAGAACACTCTATAAATGGTTCTTCTTCCAACAATGAATCATCTACTTCTCTAGAAAATCAAAGAACGAGAAACATAAGGGAAATTTATGAGTAGAACAATGACATCGAGCAACAAAGTCATTTTGTCTTATTATCATATCATCCATATTACTTTGAAGAAGAAATAAAAGAGGATCATTGGGTAGAATCCATGAATGAGAAAATCGAATCCATATAAAGGAACAAAACTTGGGATGAAGAGATCAACTAGCATACATCTTTACAAAACCATTAGGAACTTGTTTTTTTGAATTTCAAAGACAACACTTGGGAATTGAAAGTGCTAATGAATGTTATAGTTGAGATGAAGGGGAGTGTTAGAATTTAATATCCACCTTCCATTTTCTACTAACACACCTATTTGAGTGGAGTTAGACTCTAGTTAATATTTCAGTTAAGTTATTGTTTTCTGCAGAGTTAGCTAGAGATCTGTTGAGATCCATTTATATGTTTGGAATTCCTTTATAATATATTTATCACATATTAATATTGAGAAGGACATCTTCAGGCCCATATATTTCACGTATCATTGTTTTTCTTTGAGTTTACCTCTTTTCCTATGAGTTTGACACACACACACACACACACACACACACACACACACACACATATATATATATATATATA
>ML779972.1:592171-604382 GCA_009831015.1 Picea engelmannii
TAATTTATCATTTAAATAATATTAACCCATTTCTAGGTCACTTAACCTATTTTCCTTATTTTTAGGGTTAACCACATTCCATAAATATTCCTTCTTGATTTTGTCACCTTACTTTATCATTTCTTGATTTTGTCACTTCTCTTTATTATTTAAATAATCCACCTTGAGTTTTTCACTTTAATTCATCATTTAAATAATATTAACCCATTTCTAGGTCACTTAACCTATTTTCCTTATTTTTAGGGTTAACCACTTTCCATAAATATTCCTTCTTGATTTTGTCACCTTATTTTATCATTTCTTCTTTTAGGTCACTTTGACTTATTTGACCTTGGGGGATTCAAGCCTTCATGTGGGGTTCCTTTATCTTCATCAGGCCATAACTCTCAAACCATGAGGAGTTATGTGACATTCCGCATACCATAAGAAATGGCATGACAAGCACTATCCATCTAGGATAGTTTCACCAACAATTTCCTTGATCTTCATCTCGTTATTCCTCATACAAGCATGGGTCCTCCAACCTTTCTTCTAGGATAATTCAATCCATAAAGTGTCTTCCCATGAGGGATTTCACCATAAGGGGACCACTTTGGAGTTCATCCGTTTGTACACCTTATCAATCACGATAAGACAATAATGAGAGCATGGGTCCTCCAACCATTCTTCTAGGATAACTCAATCCGCAAAGTATCTTCCCATGAGGGATTTCACCATAAGGGGATCACTTTGGTGTTCATCCATTTGTGCACCTTATCAATCATGACAAGAGAATAATGAGTCATCTATACATTTTTCCAACAATGCATCATATACCAATGGAACCACATCGATCCATCTCCATCATATATCAATGACAACTCATTGATCCATCTTCATCTATGCATTCTCATCAAGGACAATACATATCATATTACATAAATCATCAGTCAATCAATCATTTGACATCAATCAATCACTTGACATCTATCAATGACATCAATCAATCAAACTATTGGCATCAATGACAACATGATCCAACATATCACACTTTGGAAGAAGCCAAAGTGATTAAGGAAACTCTCATGAGTTAGGATGAAAAACAATGTTTAGAATTCAAAATGACAACACAAATAAAAGAAGCAGAGAAGAGAGAGAATATTTTGAAAGATCATCTCAAGAAAATAACTAAGGATTTAAACCATCTTGAAGAATAATTTGGTCAAGAAGAAAGACAGTGTGAATAAGAAATAATCACATTGAAGACCAAAATTGAATAAGAAAAGAGAATGGAAGAATCCATGAAGATTCATCTGATGAAGAAATAAGAAGAGGTTGAGAAGATGGAAGAATAAGTTGTCACATTGAGAGTTAAAATCATCGAGCTTAGGAATAACATTGAAGAGAGAGAAACATCCACATCATCAGTAAATAAATTTGAAGAGAAAAGATAAAGGCTACCAAAAGGGAAAAATGAAGAGAATCCTAAGAGTTATGCAGAAGTCATCAAAGGTTCTATGATGAAGGAAAAATGCAAGCCCATAAATAAGAACATTCTATAAGTGTAGAAGACTGAAGAAGAAGATTACAAAAGAGATAGATATCAAAGAATACCCTTTACATTAAAACAACAAAGAAGCTTCAATCTTGTTGATGGAATCAATATAAGAGAAGATCGTGATCAATCGAGGCATGAATTTGTAAGGAATGTGTCACAAAGAGCATCATTCACTCCCAAGTATCAAAATTTCTCTAATGGTTATTGTTTTAATTGTACTAACTTTGGACATAAGGATGTAGATTATAAAGCATATGGAAGAAGTGATACTTATGTGGCCTCACATAACATTGAATGTTAAAAATGTCACAATTATGTTCATATAGCTCAGAATTGCAGAAGCATTGTTATAACCCTAATTTGCACCAAACATGCTTACCTGGCATAAGTCCATCTCAGATTCCTTCTTTGCCAAAACACTGTTGAACAACTCTTCTTAAAAACCCCTTTTATAAGGACCCACATGCCTTTCTCCATTACTGCATGCATGTACACACTAGCAGACCCAAGACAATCCGCATGTACCTACAAAAGCATGAAATAAAGAAAGTTGTTGACGGAACACACAACTTTGGGTAAGTTAACTAAACCTTTCGGCCATGCATGGTCGGTCACTCGACCAAATACCTAGCTTCTTCTAGCCTATAAAAGAAGGTTTAGAGGTCCCATTTGAAAATACGAGAATCATAGTAAAGAAACTATACCTGATTAAGCATTCCCTTTGTCCCAAACTTTAGCCATCCTTGTGAAAAGAGAAGTATAGAGCAAAGTAGTTGGAAGAAATTGAAAGAAGATCCCCGGACCAGGATCGAGGAATAGTAGCTGATTTTATCATTGTAAGATATCATTGTGAAGTTAATAAATGAATTGTTTTTCCCATCCCGCCATATGAGAATGTCATTATTGGAATATTGATTGTATGATTGATTAAATCTCTAACCCATTAGTTCATAGATCAAATGCATGTGGAGTTATTTTTGTTTCTTTAGTGAATGCAGGTCAGCATTGGGAGGAGAGTTGTAGTTAAAGAATGACCAAGCGCGAAAAGGGATCGACGTCAAACATGAAAAATAAGGTACGTCAACTTAATCTCTTGAGCCTTGTATTTACATAAGGGTAATGGGGGTTTAGGCATGGAATGATGGTAAAATGTAAAAATCTTTAGGTCATTTTTGGGTGCATGATAAAACCCTTAGTGCTAAATCGTAGGAGGGATTTCCCAACCACAACAAAATTGGTGACCATACTAGGGATCTCTAGGGTTTCTGGGAATGTTTTTTCTTGGGTATTTTTAAGAACTATTTTCATTTCTAGTTTTTAAAGTTTCTGCAAAGGTCTGTGCTTGACTTCATTTTTTTTTTTCGAGACCCACAGAGGTACACACAGCCTGTATAAGGTATGCACGCATGTACCCACTCCCTACCTTCCAACATCCCGCGTGTACATGCTATCTGAGGAAGTGTCCGTTGTGTGTATGATTCTAGAAAATTTCTTTTAGAGAGGCAGTCATCCTCTCCCCTGTCAGAAACAATTCTTCTCAGGGGATTTCTAGAACTCTTTCTGGTCTTGGTTGTTTGCAGTCTATATATTAGGTTTTACCTTAGATTTGTTTGTTCTATGAAGTTTTCCTTGAATGGTTTTCCTTTTTTTTGTTAAAGTAAGTGTTTAAGTCTTCAAGAGATCTTGGTTCTTAGTACCAATAGTCTCTGCCTGGGCTGGATTGCTTGGCCTTTCATTTGTCCTAATATTTTCAGAGATACACACAGCCTGTCTAAGGCTAGCACGTGTGTACATGCACCCTGACTTTACACAGCTCGCGTGCAAATGCTTGCTGTTGAACTATCAACAAGAGTTTCTGTGGAGAAAATTTTTGTTTAAGGAGAGGCAGTCATCCTTTCCTTTGAAAAGAGTTATACCTCTCAAGTTTTTGGCTCTCTGTCATAGAGGTCAATAACTTAGGTTTGATCACAACAATAGCTTTCTTTTTCATTAAAAAGAATTTCTCAAAATTTTTCTTTTTATAGGGTTCTTAGACAAGTGTGAGAGTCTAGTTTTAATTTGCTTGTGTGTTATTTTTAAAGTGACTCTTTGCGATCTATGCTTAGGCCAAAAGTTTTCTTGGTTTTTGCTTGTTGATATTTTTCCTTTTTTCTTTGTGAGCATTCAAATAAAAAAAAATATATATTTTTTTTGTTTGGTTAAATAGTGTTGTTTTGCATTAGTAACCAGGGAAAAGTATTTGCTTCCATAAGTTATTGATGGTTTACTTAGATCATAAGTAGCTCGTAGTTGAGTGAAATCCTGCTTTGAGTTTTTTGTTCAAAGATCTTAGAAAATTTTTAGTTTGGACGGGAAAAGCATTTCTTTATTATTAACTTTAATGAATCAACTTACAATGTTGAGACCAGCCACTGCTCTGCGAATCCTGATCCTGGGCTCCTCTTCAAATGTCTTCCAACTTCTTTTCTTTCTATCTCTATTTGCAGAAGGATGGATAAAGGGTTGGGACAGTGGGAATGTGCAATTGGGCCTAGTTTCTTTACTATTATTCTCCTTTTCCAAATAGGACCCCTAAACCTTCTTTTATAGGCTAGAAGAAGCTAGGTATTTGGATGAACCCTCAGCCATGAATGGCCAAGAGTTTCAATTAACTCACCCAAAGTTGTGTGTTATGTCGGAAACTTTGCTTTTTTCGTGCTTTTGTCGGTCCACATGGGTTGTTTTATGTTAGCTAGTGTGTACACACGTGCAGTAATGGAGTAGGGCATGTGGGCCCTTATAAAAGAGGTTTTCAAAAGATTTGTTCAGTAATGATTTGGAAAAGAAGGGATATGAGATGGCTTGATGCCAGGTAAGAATATATGGTGCAAATTAGGGTTATAACATATGCCCCCTAATGTGTGAGGTCAGAAGAGCATTTGATGGTCGAAATAAATTACCAATCTTTACTGATGTGCCGAAAAAGTGAGCCCATGGACCAGGAACTGGGAGGTGTTGTCTGCAAGATAACAAATGTCTCACCGAGGCGGGCATACCCATGCTCGGGATAAAATAGAATCATGGCTACCAATAAAATACATTGTATATCCATGTCAAATAACTATATAAAGTGTAGCCGTGAACAATACACAGTGGAGCTACATCTTGAAATAAAAAAGATATACAGATAGAGTATCCATCTTCTAGAAGTTGATACGGCCCGATGGCTGGAGATGATATCTTTAGAGCTCGAGGAACAACTTCAAAATATTAAATACTCAAGGTAGGAGTGTAATATGAGTGTATGAATTCACTACCCAGAGGTCTTCAATGGTTCTTCGGTCATGGACTAGATAATCTTGATGATTACACTGAAGGCTTCATTGATTTCAAACAAGGACTTGATTGGACATTCAGGATGGCCTGGTATGAGGGCAAGAGAAAAATTGTAGAGGGACCAACTCAGGCTTGGTAGAAACTTCCCTTGGAAAACAAAATGACAAATGATGAGACTTAGGAAGCATGACATTAATCATAAGTTTACGAAGCAGGAGGCAACACAAACTCTCCATATGTTTGGAAGAATAACGAAACGGTGGAGGACACAAATCTATGTAGCAAGAACAACTTCCTAAGGTTGTATTACATCCCATAGTTTGAATAACAAACGAACATATGTGCTTTATCCAAGGGTGACTCATTATGCTGCCAATAAAGAAAATACTTTTCCCTTCCTATTTTTGGGATATATTTGATTTTTTTGTCTTTTTCAATAATTTTGGAAAAAAGAATAAATGAATGTTACATTACAATGGAGGAACAAGTGTTACAAGAATACAAGTTCAAGGCACAAGGACAAAATTGATGTTTAGAATAATGATACTCAGGAAAAATCCTCCAGGGGCCAAGGGTGTTAAGACGCAGAAGAAAAGTGCTACAAGGCTGGAATATAATGTATGCAAACGTAGTTAACAAAACACATAATGGTAATGTCCTTCGATGTAAGTTGAATGAGCCCAGAGAAGGTAAGCTCAATGTTTTTCATATTTATAGAGTCTAAAAAAGCATAAAAAGAGACTCCATTGGGGTACCTTTTTCGAAGATAGTCTAGTTGGTTCAAAAAAGGGGTAAACTAGCATCAACAAGACGTCTATTCAAAACCATTTTAATGACTGTGATAAGGTCAAGATCACTCGACCATTTTTTCTTTTTTAAGGAGTTTGAAAAAAGATTAACTATGGACTCCGTCAGGAATGTTCTTCTAGACCAATTTAACGAGTGTGAGAGAATAAGGTCACTCGATGATCTTTTCAATTTTAGGGAGTCTGAAAAGAGCTTAACTATGGACTCCGTGGGGGTTCCTTTTTTGTAAGTTTAGTCCTTCAGGCCTGAAAAAGGGGTAAAATTATACCTGAGAGTACTCTTCTAAAGAACTAAAGTTCCATAGAGTATACCTTTATTCGTACAGCTGACCGTCTAGATCGAAAAAGGGGTAAACCACCGCTGGACAAATGTGACTTCAAATTTCAGTTTAACGAGCGTGAAAGGCCACAATATTGCTCGACAATCTTTTCATGTTTAGAGGGTCTGAAAGGGGCTTAAAAGAAGACCCGTAGAGGTTACTTTTCTCAATTAATCCAGACGAGATCGAAAATCATAAATGCAATCTCACCAGATGTTGCTTTCGGATCTCAAAGAGAGCTTGAAAAATGACAAAGTTAGCTCATGATTGACTCTTTGTGGGTCGATGCTTGGCATCTCCTTGAGGGAGCAGTATGCTCCAACGAAAAAATTATCTATGATGCCAGGGGTTCTGGAGATATTGATAGGTATCGTTTCAACAATGGTTTCCATATTACCCTCAACATAGATCTCGTGTGTAGCTAAGGGATTAATAGAACAAGAACTATCTCCAGTCATAGTCAAGGTGAACTCTCTGGCCTCGATTCTGCTTAACTCTGGGAGGAAGTATGATTTGTGATCAAGATCATCCCAGGTTTTTTTTGGACTAGTCATTGCTTCAATTACTGCTTCGTCAGAGGGCAAGACTAAGTCTAACGACTCAGTGTCAATGAGAGAACCTTGAGCCCAAATAGGCTCTAGAAGCGGATCTAACTCTTGTGCAGGAGTTGGATCTGGGTTGGCTGAAGCTTGTTGGACTAAAGAGTACGCTACTTCACCTATGGATAAGGGCATGGACATGCCTAGGTGACCTGTCCCATCCATGATGGCCGATGGGGAAGGAAGTATCCATGGATTGTCGAAGTAAGTCGTGCAGAACGACTAAACTTGAAAAATATCAACCTTATGGTGATTGGATATAAAATTGATATCACCTTGAGGGGGCAGGTAATCGAAGGTACCCATCAAAGATGGGCACAAACCAACCCCTATGTTGACTACACCTGGTTGAGGATTATCGATCATCGGGACCGTGGATGCCCTTAATGAAGGGTCGGGTATAGAGAAAGACAATTGATCAATGGTCACAATCCGACCCTTGTGTGGAAACAACAAGACCCAAAAAACTGTAGCAACCACATCTTGCATGGAATAAGTCCAACTCCTCCCTAACAAGAGGTTATAGTCGAGGAGCGTGTCGACTACTTCTACCTCGACACACACGGTCTTCCCTCCTAACTACACGGGGAAAGAGGGAATGATACCATGTGGTCAGAATGAATGACTGTCAAAAATAGTGAGGAGAGTAGGTGACAGAGACAAAACAGGCTGGCTAATGGCCTTCCAACATGCCAACAACATAATGCATGTCGAGGCACCCTCATCAACCACCATGCGGAAGATATTCTGAGTAAAAGTTTTCGTGGGATAAGCCACTACTATCTGAAATGCTATGTGGTAAGGTAGACGAGGTTTTAGGTCGGTTGTATCCAGCATGATTATACCCAGATTACAAGTCTCAGTAGATCCTAAAGCGGTTAACAAGGCTTTCCTCTGGGAAGGGTAGCTTTGGAGGACCTCCAAAGTAGACATCACACAAGGGGTTTGTGATGAATCTTCCACCGCATAATTTTTTTGGGCAGCCCTTACGTTTGGGTTGTGAGAAGATTTTTTGAACACACCTTTGGGGTTGTGTGTCATTGTTTCACCCAACGTCTTCTCAATTTGTAGAGGAAGATATGGGATTTTGTCTTCTTTTCCCTTCTCAGAAGTTCTTGGTTTACTATATGCATGCGCTCTAGTTGATATAAAAACATCACCCTTCACCATATATACATTCACGGATGTGGGGTTGTTCGAAGATGGAGAGGGTCCTTGGCTGCCCCTTTCCGTGCTTGCAGAGGCTTGGGTTAGATTTTTCCCATGTTGGAATGGATTGGTTAACAAAGTAGGTTGTTGTTGTGTCACAAACTTTTGGGCCTCTGGAAGCCGGAGAGAAAGGTGGGTGGGGTGGTCCTCCGCGCATAGGTTGCATGGATACCTCACCTTTTGTTTCTTAGTATTGCCCCTACCAACATTATTGGTGGGTTTCTTATCCCCCTTAACCTTCTTTCATTATTTTTTCTTTCATTCAGGCTTCTTGGTGGACTTTGGATCAGTCGATTTTACTATGTGTACATCGAACATTTTGGTAGGGGAAGCAGCCAAAGTAGTATTTTGGCTGGCCACTGTGTGTTGTATAGACAATTGCTGCAACTACTTCATCAATTGCTCAACAAGCTTTGTTTATGCTGAACCAACAATACTATCAACATGGGGTGCAACTCTCTGTTGGGTGTTATCAAGTATTGAGCATGGAGCATCTGGCAAGATCTCATATAATAAACCAGACTGAGAATAGATTAGCTCAAGTTGTTGAGCTCTCATGATGGCATCTTATTCGAAAAATACTCCCGACGTCATGATGTCTTTGAACAATTGTGGGACCAAAGACTTAAGAAACCACTCGAGCAGGAATGTTGGTGGGATTGGTACCTTAATTAAACTCTTTTGACATCTCCATTCTCGGATGTCATCAGAGATATGGTCCACTTTTCTTTTTGAGAAATTTCCCAGCAATTCGATGCCAGCATCGTATCTCACAGGTAACTAGAAATGGTTCAGGAAAGCCATCACCATCTCACTGAAGGAAGAGTATCTTGATCGATCGAGCTCAATGTACCATTTCACAACACTCCCAATGAGAGTATGTTGAAACAATCACAATTGTATGGAGTCATCTTTCAACGAGTTAGATGAGGACTAAATATGGAAGGTAGTCACATGATCTCTTGGATCTTCATTAGGCTTGGCTTTGAACTTTGGGATGTCGGAAGGAAACTTCATCGGCATAGGAGGCTAATGTGGATCGTGATAGATAGGGTCATTAAACAACCTTGTCAAGTCTGGCAAATGCAAAGTTTCCAGGAAAAGTAGTTTGGGTTGTTGGTGATAACCTGGGAAAAAGGGGCCTGGAGTTTGACTGGCACCAAGTTGCTAGGAAAAGTTTGGCTGCTAGCATGGATTCTGATTAAAACTATGGCCATGGCCAACATATGGATTTTGCATGTGAGGAGATTTCATCGGTTGATTTCCAAAATAGGACATAGATGGTTGGGCATGCATTACATTCGAAGGAATTTGGGAAGGGTTGCCCCATGTCGGTCCCATGGGGATAGGCATAGTACTTTGTCCGAGGTTCCATTGATTGTGGAAATAATTACCCTAGATTGGCATTCCAGATGAGGGAATGGCTCCCTACCAAGAATTCCAAGGCCCTAATTTGGAAGAAGTTCCTCGGTGTGCCCCCTGTACAGGAATAGTACCTTGCATAAGAATAGATTGTCTGAGACCAGGGTTTCCCCTAGTCGGGAAAGTAGATGATGAAAAGGTGTTGTTGCCAAATGCACCAAACAAAGAAAACAATGTTGAACCTATCAACATATTATGTGAAGGTGGTCCTTGACTCCCTGCTCCAAATAAAATATGGTGTGTAGGTTGCTTGACGGATTGCTAATGCGAGCCACCAAGTGAAGGGGACGAAGGAGGTATAGGACCTCCCCCACAAGGGAAAGCATTAAAAGGAGTAGGAGTGCCCCCCATGTGACCTTGCAGAGGAGCATTAGAGCTCCCTACCCCCATATCTAAAGTCTGTGAAGTGGAGTAGGAAAGTACAGGACATGTACCTGAACTACACATCCCGTATGAGAATGGAGGGCATGTCGCACTTGGTGTGAAAGGGGTTGTGGCCACCGCCAGAGATGGGATAGGACCACTGTGTGATGTAGAAGTAGTTGAGACCATGGTGGCTCAGACCGATGATGGTGGGTTAGGAGGTGGAAACGCTCCTATGGTGACAACCGTAGTGGGAATTGAAGAATTCCTAGAAGGAGTAACAACATTTGTTTTCATTGATGTGTGCGACACTGTCTTCCACTCATAAGGATGAATCAATATGATGGTGGGTGAAAAAATATCAGTGGTGGAGGTTTCAACGAGACCAAAGGATTTTTCTCCAAGGTCTAAAATGGTCGATTCCTCTAGATGTTGGTCGGGCACAATTTCTTGTGACCTGGTCGCTTCAAAAGACCCTTGTTGGTCTAGCTTTCGTCTTAGAGGTGGTAGGGGTGGCTCCATTGTAATCGGCAGCAGGCCAAGGAGCCTTCATGACCGGTGGAGCTCATGATCCTCCACTGTGTGAGAATATCAAATACACACTAGGGTAGTCTAACCATTCAAAAACAACACACACTAAAAAATCCCCTATAAGATAAGAGAGGCAAACACTAAATTAATTGGAAGAACAATTACAACAACCAACACTAGAGCAACTTACCAGTGCAAGTGAACCTCGAAAATGGAAGTACCCTCTGTGTATACTCTACAAAGTGTGGCCCAAATGTCTATCCTAGGTACCGTGGTATACCCCCACAGTCACACTTGTCTAAAAACCCTAAAGAAAAAATTCTAATAACAACTTTTAAATGAAAAAAGCAAGCTAAAGCTGAGATCAAACCTAATCTACTGACTTCTAAGAAAGAGATTCAAAAACCTGAGAGATATAACTCTTGTCAAGGGAAAGAATGACTTCCTTACCCTCAACAAAAACTATCCTGCACAAGCACACTACTAACAATCCAACAACAAGTCTGTGCAAGTGAGTTGTGTAGAGCCAGAGGGTGTGTACACACGTTCTGGCCTTATACAAGCCGCATGTATCTATAAAACTCTGAAACAACTAAAAATAGACAATCCAAACCAGGAAGAGACCAATAATATTGAGAACCAGGGTCTCTTGAAACACACATAACCTACCATCACCAGTCTAAGCCACCATGGTCTTGATTTCCTCTACCTCAAACAATGGTTCAATCCTGTCTATGGCAGTGGCCACTGCCCCTTTCACAATGAGTATGACCGACCCTCCGTTCTCATACAAAACACCCGTACGCTGGTCATGGCCATGGTTTTTACCAAAACCCAGGCCAACAACCAAAATTTTCCTAGCAACCTGATGCCAGTCAAACTCCAAGTCCCTTTTTCCATGGTTATCAATGAAAAGCCAAACTACCTTTCCTGTCAACCTTGCATTTGCTAGACTTGACAAGGTTTTTGAATGACCCTATCTTCCACGATCCGCGTTGGCTCCCTATGCCAACAAAGTTGCCTTCAGACATACAAAAGTTTGAGGCCAAGCCCAGTGAAGATCCAGGATATCATATGACCACCTTCCATCTTTGGTGCTCGTCTAACTCATTGAAATATGACTCCGTATAGTTGTGATTGCTTCAACATACTCTTATTGGGAGTATCGTGAAATAGTACATTGAGCTTGACCACTCAAGATACTCTTCCTTCGGTGAATTGGCATTGACTTTCCTAAACCATTTCCAATTACCTGTGAGATACGACGCTAGTACAAAATTGCTTGCCAATTTCACACAGACAAAAGTCGACCATATCTCTGATCAGATCTAAGAATGGAGATGTTGGAAGAGTTTAATTAAGGTGCTAATGCCACCAGCATTCCTGCTCGAGTGGTTCCTTATGTCTTTGGTCCCATAGTTATCCAAAGACATCATGACATCGGGAGTGTTTTTCGAAGAAGATGCCATCATGAGAGCTCAATAGATTGAGCTAATCTACTCTCAGTCTGGTTTATTATACAAGATATTGCTAGATGCACCACACTCAATACTTGATAAAACTAGATAGAGAGGTGTTTATGGATAAATCCGTAAGTGCGGACACAAACCGATCTCCCTAGATCCACCTGGATCTAGAACAAAACATGACAGAATTGGACGCTTTCCTTAAGTTTTAAATATTGAATTTACTAAGAGGCAAGAATAAGTAACATACCTTATAATCGCTTCCTATAGTCTTTGTTGCTCCCGCTTCACTCCAGTGCTCTTGTGTAGTCAATATCAAAACAACACAAACCAACCAAAGTGATAGCATAAACTCAATATAAACCTATGTATGTGATCAAGGAATCATACAATAAAACAAAACAAGCTTTATAGGAAAGAATCGTATTACTGTACCATATTAAATGTGAAAGAGAGATTACAACCATTGCCTTGATGTCGTAAGGTCCCTTCCAACTATCCTTCGTTCCCCACACACTTTGACTCCAAGAATTCTGAGACCATAGATCTGATAGCTGCTCACAATCTATCTTGACAAAGAAAATCTCAAAGAACTACAACCAAGAACCCACAAGCTCAAGCTCACAAAAGCTCACCAAAAGCT
>ML779972.1:611972-663474 GCA_009831015.1 Picea engelmannii
CAATATAAACCTATGTATGTGATCAAGGAATCATACAATAAAACAAAACAAGCTTTATAGGAAAGAATCGTATTACTGTATCATATTAAATGTGAAAGAGAGATTACAACCATTTCCTTGATGTCGTAAGGTCCCTTCCAACTATCCTTCGTTCCCCACACACTTTGACTCTAAGAATTCTGAGACCATAGATCTGATAGCTGTTCACAATCTATCTTGATAAAGAAAATCTCAAAGAACTAGAACCAAGAACCCACAAGCTCAAGCTCACAAAAGCTCACCAAAAGCTAACTTTCTCCATGAGAATTCCTCTACTTTTATAAGTTGAAGAAGATAAGGTGAGGAGGTTAGGATGATCCCACTAAATCATGAAAGCGAGTAAGATCCAAACTATTCGGATGCCACCTCACCCAAGAAGCTTCTCCTTCTAGAAAATTCGAGAAACCGTACGTTTTTCCCACATGCTGGAATGTCCGCACCCTAGCTATATAGCAACCTGCGGAAAGTTCTCACCCTGGATATATAGCAACCTGCAGGAATTTGTCATTTCCGCACCCTGCCTATATAGCAACCTGCGGAAATTTATTTTTATAAGGTTTTTACATAGGAAAATGTAACTTTTTTCCTCAGGAAAAGTTCTTCTTCCTTCTCTCTTTAGGAACTCAGGCCACTGTGACCCCTCTAAAGGCAATAGATAGGTTTACATCATTAACGATCATAGGGATGACGAAAATAATGTGTAACAAGAGGTGGACCATATGCCGATGGTATTGTTGGTTCATCACAAACAAAGCCCCATTGAACAACTGATGAAACAACTGCGAGAATTGTCTATACAACACACAACGGCCAACCAGACAACTATTCTGGCTTCTCCCCCTACCCAAACATTGGATGTACATAGCGTGCAATCAACAAATCCAAAGGCCACCCAGTAGCCCAAAGGAAAGAAAAAAAAATGAAATAAGGGTTAAGGGGGATAAGAAACCCACTAATAATGTTGGTGGGGGAAACACTGAGAAATGGAAGGCAAGGTATCTGTGCAACCTATGCGTGGAAGACCACCTAACCCTCCAATGTCGTCGACTTGCTGAGGCCCAAAATTTTGTGACATAGCAACAACCTGTCGTGTTAACCAATCCATTTCAACATGGGAAAAACCTAACCCAAGCCTCTACAAGCATAGAAGGGGGTAGTCAAGGACCCTCTACATCTTCAAACAATCTCGCATCTGTGAATGTGTATATGATGAAGGGTGATGCTTTTATATCGACTAGAGCGCATGACTACAGTAAACCAAGAACTTCTGAGAAGGTCAAAGAAGTCGAATCCCATCTCTTCCTCTCTAGATCGAGAAGACTTTGGGTGAAACAATGACATGCATCCCAAAAGGCACGTTCAAGAAATCTTCTCGCAACCCAAATGCAAGGGACACCCAAAACTATTCTATGGTGGAGGATTTGTCTCAAACCCCTTGTGCGATGTTCTCTTTGGAGGTCCTCCAAAGCTGCCCTTCCCAGAGGAAAGATTTGTTAGCCGCTTTAGGATCTACCGAGACTTGTAATCCAGGTACAATTATGATGGATATGACCGACTTAAAACCTCATTTTCCTTACCACATAGCATTTTAGATAGTAGTGGCTCACCCCACAAAAAATTTCACTTCGAACATTTTTTGTACGGTGGTTGATGAGGGTGCCTCAACATGCGTTATGTCATTGGCATGTTGGAAGGCCATTGGCCAGCCCATTTTGTCTCTGTCACCTACTCTTCTCACTTCTTTTGACAGTCATTTGTTTCGACCACATGGTATCATTCCCTCTTTCCGTATGCAGTTAGGAGGGAAGACCGTGTGCATCGAGGTAGATGTAGTCGATTCATCCCTCGACTACAATCTCTTGTTAGGAAGGAGTTGGACTTATGCCATGAAAGCAGTGGTTGCTACAGTTTTCTCGGTCTTGTTGTTTCCACATGAGGACTGGATTGTAACCATTAATCAATTGTCCTTCTCCAGACCTGACCCTTCAATAGGGGTATCCGCGGTCCCGATGATTGATAATCCCCAACCAGGCATAGTCAACATAGGGGTTGGTTTGTGCCCATCTTTGATGGGTACCTTTTATTACCCACCCCCTTAAGGTGATGTCAAGTTCATATCCGACCACCATAAGGTTGAGATTTTCCAAGATTTGTCATTTTGCACGACTTACTTCAATGATCCATGGATACTTCCTTCCCCATTGGCCACGATGGAAGGGACAGGGAACCCTGGCATGCCCATGCCTTTGTCCGCAATTGATGTAGAATACTCTTTAGTCCAGCAAGCTTTGGTTGACACAGATCCAACTCCTGCACAAGAGTTAGATCCGATTCTAGAGCCTATTTGGGCTCAAGACTCTCTCGTTGATACCGATTCGCTAGACTTAGTCTTTCCCTCACACGAAGCAATAATTGAAGCAATGAATAGCTCAGACAAACCCTGGGATGATCTCCATCAAAGATCATACTTCCTCCCAGAGTTAAGAAAAATCAAAGTTGTAGAACTCACCTTGACTATGACTGGAGATAGGTCTTGTCCTATTAATCCCTTAGCTACACATGAGGTTTATGCTAAGGGTAATATGGAAACTATCACTGAAACCGTACTGATTAATATCTCCAGAACCCCTGGCATCATGGAGAATGTTTTTATTGGATCTGACTGTTCCCCCAGAGAGATTCAAATCTATACGATCTATTTAAAGAATTCTGCTACATTTTTTCCCGATCTTACGAAAAAATGGCAGGCATCGATCCAAAAATATTCGAACATCAAATCAAAACTCATCCAGATGCCAAGCCTATTTGGCAAAAGATTCATCCGGTTAATCCCAGGAAAGCAACAACCATTAAGGTTGAAGTTGAGAAACTACTAAAAGATGGTTTTATCTATCCTATCCATTTGACCCAATGGGTGTCAAATCTAGTGCTGGTCAATAAGAAACAGGGCACGATTCATGTATGTATGGATTTCCATGATTTAAACAAGGCCTATCCAAAAGATAAATTTCGCACATCATTCATTGACCAGATAATCGATGAATGTGAAAGTTGCGAGGCCTTTTCTTTCATGGATAGTTTTTCCGGATATAATCAGATACAAATCAAACTCGAAGACTAGCACAAAATGACATTCATTTGTCCATGGGGTACATTTGCCTATTGTAATATTCCTTTTTGTCTCAAAAATGCTAGAGCTACCTTCCAGTGGGCCATGTATTTTTCTTTCAATGATCTCAAGCATATAGTCGAGGCCTATTTATATGATTTAGCATATCGATCTCACAAGAGAAAAGATCATCCCACACACCTCTGACTTATCTTTGAGCGATTTTGCTACTTCTGGATTCATTTGAATCTAAACAAATGCATATTTTGTGTAACATCAGGATGTTTGTTAAGTTTCATAGTGTCAATAATAGGGATTATGGTCGATCCTCTCAAGGTTGAGGCAATAGTTTAGTTGCCTCCCCCATGCACAATCCTTCAACTTCAAAGTCTACAGGGAAAGGCGTTTCATCACCAAATATGCCGAGATCACAAAGGGATTTATGCGCTTACTGAAGAAAGACGTTCCTTTTCACTGGGACGATTCCACTCAACGCTCCTTCGAAGCGTTGAAACATGCCCTCACAACTGCCCCTCATCTTCGGCCACCCAACTATAACAAAGATTTCCTATTATACCTTACTGCATCAGAGTCAGCCATCAACATTGGCTTAGTTCAGGAAGATGATTTTCTCTCAGAATATGTGATCTATTACCTAAGATCAAGCCTAGTCGGACTGGAACTCAACTATTCTCATATTGAAAAACTTGCGTTGGCAGCAGTCCATGCTATTCAACAGTTCTGTCATTATGTGTTCTGTTTCGCAAGACCACCGTCATTTCCGTTGTGAATCCATTTCAATACATGTTGACACGATGGGTAATAGGCGAAAATATCAGTAGATGGATAGTCATCCTCCAGGAATTCGACTTATATTTTGTTTCAGCGAAATCTAAAAAGTCACTGGTCTTTGCAAAACTTATTTCAAAACTTCCAATTGAGTCAAGTGATGTTATGCCTGACAAGTCACCTATCAGAGGAGATATGCTTTTTATCGCATCTTCAGATCCCTAGTACAAAGATATACTTATCTATCTCCAGAATTTGAAGTGTCCCACCTATGATTCTCTTGATGAGCATCACCATATACACCATCAGGCCAAGAATTACCTCATACTTGATGATACATTGTATTGAAGAGGTGTAGACTACATCCTGCGCCAATGTCTCACTCACGAAGAAGCAGTTATCATGCTTAATGATTTCCATACCGGAGCATGTGGCGGTCATTTGTATGGGTTGGCAACAACCCAAAATATTTTATGAGCAAGTTACTTCTGGCCTAGACTAATCAAATATTGTATCGAATCGATCAAGAAGTGCCACCCATGTCAAGTCTTCTCTCGGAAGATGAGGGCACATCCTTCTCCCATGTTTCCTACTATCACAGTTGGTCCCTTCACCAAGTGGGGGATTGATTACACGACATGCAACCCTCCTTCAACAAGGGGGCATTTTTATATCATTGTAGTTGTAGACTACTTCACGAGGTGGGTCGAATCTATGCTAACATTTAAATATGATGGAGAGACTTTAGCTCTCTTTTTATTCAACTAGATAAAAGCAAGGTTTGACGTCCCGAGAGAGATTGTCACCGACCATGGCAGTCACTTTCAGAACCAGATGATGACCGAGTTAACATAAAATCTTGGATTGCAGAAATAACATTCGTCACCCTACTATCCCCAAGAAAATGGTCTAGTGGAAGCTGTAAATAAATCTCTTAAGACCATCCTACAGTGAACGATCAACTCAACCAAGTCAAATTGGCATTTGATGTTATACTCGATATTATGGTCTTACTGAACGTCTGTTAAGACTACAACCAGTTTCTCACCTTTCCAACTTGTTTACGAGATGGAAGCAGTATTTCCTATTGAATGTCATATCCCGTCCCTAAAGTTGGAAGTACAATTATTTCCAGACACTTCTCCACTTGAAGAATGGTTATTATACCTTGAGCGGCTCAATGAGTAGCGTCGTGATGTGGCCCTAGCCAACGAGGCTCACAAACATAAGGTCAAGTGTCAGTATGATCAGTCCGTTCATCCTCAGATTTTCTCTGAAGGCGACCTTGTCCTGGTCTATGACCAAGATAAGGACCCCCTGGGGGCAGGAAAATTCAAACCCATGTGGTTTATACCTTTCATCATAAAAGAGGTTCTAAAAAAGGGCACTTATCATTTGGTCGAATTTGAGGAAAATTCTTTGGCGGAGCCTAGAAATGGGCTCTATCTCAAGAAGTATTACTCATAGGTAGGTCACCCTGGGTAAATTTTTGTAACATATGTATAGTCTTTGTACTATTACTTTCTAGTTTCTTTTAGTATTATGGACGTGTCGTTTTTTATGTTATCTTTTGTAAGTGTGGCAGATGTCAAGTGAATCAGAGGTGTTCATTAGGTACGTAGACAGTGCTATCCAGCACACTTTGAGGCTTGCCTCCACATCTTGGGTAATTTTTACACCTCGAGGCCAGTTATTATCTTACGGAGGTATATGCTTAGGTGACACCACAAACAATGTCATCGAGTACAGTGCAGTTATTGAGTTGCTTCGTGATGCCCTGTCATTTGGTATCTCTCATATCCAAGTCTATTTAGATGCTTAGCTGGTTGTGTCTCAGTTAAATAGAGTCTACCGTGTTCATGATCTGACTTTACACTGACGATTCCTTAGGGTACGTCTCTTAGAATGTGTAGAATTCTTGCAGAAACCCCGATAGATCTAGAATTCTAGTTAAATTGAACACATGCAATTTGCTGATATTCAAGAGATGAGAGAAAAAAAATTCTCCATAAATCAGAGAATTATATTAATAAAAAATGAATATACATGAGCAACCATCCTCAAAAAAGAAGAGAGGAGGTGAATATATAGAATTTCCAACATAGAAATTCTATTAAAAAAAAGCTAAAAATAGCTAAAATAGGTGTCATAAGCTAAGGGAGACCACATAGTTCAACCTAAAACACTAAAGATACATGTCACACACACATTAATGTCCACAATATTTAAGTGATGTGCATTATCTCACTTAATCTCACTTAACTGACAAGAGAAGCAGTTCCAACTCACTTAACCGACCCAAAATAGTAGTTAATAATAATATTAATGACAAAAATCATTAATTAACGAATAAATATCTCACTCAAAGAGGAGGTGCACATTCCTCAATAATAGATGAGTTTTACATGGGGGAGTTGGAATAAATCAAGGATAAATCAAGAATAAAACAAGAAAAATCAAGAAAATCAAGAACCACGAGTTGAGTCTTGATCTAAAATTAGAATTTTTCCCTAAAATCTAGGGATTAGGTACCCTTCTTTTCTATGTGGCCAAATTAGGTGAAATAAAGTGTAAATTAATGTATTAATCAATATCTATGAGTCTAATCTAGGTATAAACTAATGTAAGTTAGGATTATGCTCCAACACGGCCCCTTAAGCCTAATTGTAATGACAAAAAATTTGAGTCTCGACAACTTGGCCATTTTAGGTATTCATTACATAAAATAATTCCTCATGAAAAGAGGAAAGAGGGAAATCCTCGTGGGAACCACCCCCCCCCAAAAAAAAACAGGAAAAAAATGTTGAGTGGCCAAAAGTGACCTACTTAGTTGTCTCCACCACTCCAAGAATAACTCTCAGTCCTGAAAATTTCTTTTCAGTGAAGGACTTGGTGAAGATGTTTGCAACCTCAGAGTGTGAATTTGGATCTGAAACAAGTGACATATGGAAATTTATGGGCGGAAAAGGTTCTATGGCAGCCATGGCTTGAGGAGCTCCAAAAAACTGTGATCTAGTCCTTCTTGTATTTGCAGGATCACCGACTAGTTCACCTGCATCTTGCAGGGTTTTCTCTGCCCAAGTTGGCAATTAAGTTGGAGCAGCCATGAACTGCTCCTCATCCTCTATATCAGACCTCCAAGGCTACTCTAATGGTTGTTCTGAAGTGCTTGAAGAATTTTCTAACTCCTCCTCATTAGTGACAACAAGCGGCTCCTCGACAGGGTGTTCTAAAAAATAATGCAGTGATTCTTCTTCAAACTTCACACTTCGAGATAGAATGAACTTTTTAATGTGAGAGTCTAGAAATATATATCCTTTGACACCTTCAGGATATCCAAAAAATATTCATTCAACACTTTGAGGCTCCAAATCCTTCCTCTTATCTGTTGGAATGTGAGCCCATGCTCATGAACCAAAAATACGAAAGTGCGACACTTTCGGTTTCTTATCGGTCCAACATTCCAAAGGAGTGGTTCCTTTGAGTGATTTGTGAGGAAATAAGTTCTAAATGTATGCTGCACAATTAATAGTTTCATCCCATTTCTTGGGAACTAATGATTTCGACTGTAGCATACAATTTTCCATCTCTTTTAAGGATCGATTTTTCCTCTTCGCAACACCGTTCTGTTGTTGTGTATATGGAACTGTGTGTTGTAGTTGTATACTGATTGAAGGCTATGGGAATGGGCCTATAATGTCACTGTGAATCATTCCAAGAGGTGAACAATCTCTCTATTCCTTCCCTTTGTCATTTTTTTTCTTTGGATGCTTTCCAAGAATGCATCCTTGACATACACTACTTGTGAATTTAATAGCTGACAATCCTTCTACCATGTTTTCTTTGCTGAGTTGATGAAAGTAATTATAGTTTAGATGGAAAAATATTTCATGCCATAACCTTCTGCTATCATTAGATTGTGATAGAAATACAGTGCTAATAGATTTAGGAACAAAGTGGGAGAAGAAATAAAAATGAGAACCATGATCTGCAATTCCATGTGCAAGCTGTGAGCCTGTGGAAATGTCGGTAATCACTGCAGAGTTCAGAGTGAACTCCACCTTCCTTCCACATCTAGAATGAGTGATCTGATATATTGAGAGAATATTTTTGGACAGCGAGGGAACATTAAGCACATTTTTGAAACATCCCCCTTCAAGATCAAAAATTCCTTCTTCGCACACCTTTGCGGGTGTGGCATCTCCCAAGTAAATTAGGGATCTGGTGTTTCTTAGATGGACGAAAATTCATCTTTTGATGCAGCCATATGGTTCAATGCACCTGAATCAAGGATCCAAGCTGATGGAGTGGATGTGACAACCATTAAAGCATGACCATCTCTTTCTCTCCCTCTCGTTCTGTTATCATCGTTCTTCTTTGCATTTTCAGGTACCGTGAGATTATGTTGCTACAATTGCTTAGCCATCTCATCGATAGTCTTCCTCATGAAATTTTATTCGGGATGAAAAAATTTGGAATAGTAGATGTAAAGTTTTCTGTCCTTCTTCTTCTTCTTCTTACCCTTAGGCTCAAAAGAGTTCTCTGAAGATTCTATGAATCTCTCCTTCTTCGATTCAGGAAATTTACCCGTTCCTTTTTTCTTATCTTTTCCACTGCTCTTTGGAGCATCAGTAGCCGCAAGTGATTGGTTCTTGGAGCACTTGATTGCACCCATTTGGACTAAATTATCTTTTTCTTGAGTCAATGGTGCAATGAAATCATTCAATGGAGGCATTTTCCATTTTTCCTGAGTCAATTTAGATGCTTGAAAAGATGACACAAATACAGAATATTCAGGGCCTAGTTTCGAGAGAATTGAAAGGATGAGTTGTCCTTCCCATTTTGTGACTCCACATGCATTAATTTAAAAGAGGAGGGATTTTAAATTGGTGAATAATTCTTGTAGGTTTCTGAAATGAATTGGACTTAGGGATATGAGTTCATTATCCAGTTGATGCACTCTCATTGCATCCTTCTTGCCGAATAGTCCTTCCAATGTGGTCCAGACCACATCGGGAGTAGTGGGTCCACTGACATGAAAGAGGAGATATGTGTAAATTGATAGGCATATCATCCTAATTGCTTCATCTAATTTATTGAAATACTTTATTTTCTCCACTTTCGCAGTCGGTTCTTTCTCCGTTCCCATTGTTACCCAGTAAAGCCCTTTGCTTCGGAGGAGCAGAGAGATCTTTGTCTTCCATTTAAAGTAATTGAAAGGATTTAAAATGAGTTTTGTGGGATGAGAGATATGATCCATTGCTTATTTATTAACCTCCTAATGATATTTACCTACAAATAAAACCGTGTATAATCCACTAGATTCAATCTAGCTCTGATACCCCGATAGATCTAGAATTATAGTTAAAATGAACACATGCAAGTTGTTGATATTCAAGAGATAAGAGACAGTTTTTTCTCCATAAATCAGAGAATTATATTAATAAAAAATGAATATACATCAGGAACCATCCTCAAAAAAGAAGAGAGGAGGTGAATATATAGAATTTCCAACATAGAAATTCTAGTAAAAAAAAGCTAGAAATAGCTAAAATAGGTGTCATAAGCTAAGGGAGACCACATAGTTCGACCTAGACCACTAAAGATACATGTCGCACACTCATTAATTTCCAGAAGAGTTAAGTGATGCACATTAGCTTAATTAATCTCACTTAACTAACAAGAGAAGCAGTTCCAACTCACTTAACTGACCCGAAATAATAGTTACTAATAATAGTAACGACAAAAATCATTAATTAAGGAATAAATATCTCACTCAAAGAGGAGGTGTGCATTACCCAATATTAGATGAGTTTTGCATGGGGTAGTTGGAATAAATCAAGGATAAATCAAGAATAAATCAAGAAAAATCAAGAAAATCAAGAACTGGGAATTGAGTCTTGATCTAAAATTAGCAGTTTTCCCTAAAATCTAGGGACGAGGCGCCCTTCTTCTCTATGTGGCCAAATTAGGTGAAATAAAGTGTAAATGAATATATTAACCAAGATATAGGAGTCTAATCTAGGTATAAATTGATGTAAGTTAGGATTATGCTCTAACAGAATGAAGCTTTGATTATATTACATATTTTCATGTTCTTAGGAGATTAAACCAAGTTACAAATACTCTAGCTAATCAAATTTTAGAATGGCATCTCGCACACATATAAAAAGATATACACATAAACATGTGAATACATTTTTATAGGCAAATATGATTCGTAAGACACAAAAAGACATAAAAATCCATATATAATATCATAATCATCAGAGTACATAGGTGGATGCAAGTGCATAAAAAATATGACCAGTAACGAGTCATGGGGCTTATGCCCTCAAAAACTATATACAAGTAGAGCTCTTGGCATGTGAAAAGTCTAGAATAATTAATGTCAGGGCCTGTGGGCCCTGTTGTAATGATCAACAGCATTTTCCAAATGCCAAAATAGTCGGAACCACGTTTGTGGTGTCCCCAGTACATGAGGCTGCATAGATGGTGGCAGATCCTCAATCTCTGCCATAGGGACTGTGCGGGTGAGTGAGGTAAAGTTTCTCTCACCTTGTCTCAAAACCCTCTTAGCCTCACTGGCTGGAAGCTCTCCTACTGATGTTAGTACCCCTGCGGCAACAGGTGCAGCCCCTGGCCGAGGATGACGCATGTTCCTCACATAATCCGCAGGCTGGACTGATCCTAGATCTGCACATAATAGACATATATCTATCAAATACTCTGGTATAAAAAAACAATGATATATATAAGAAAAACAACATAAAAATTACATATGTTTCACAAAACAAAACGATGCAAACTTACTCATCTCTCCTTGCTCCTCGCTAGGAGGTACAGGTATCTCAAGATCTCTCGAGAAATCAATCCCAGCATAAGGGTAATCCTCTATGACTGGGATCTGTTGCGAAAACCAAGCAAAGAATTCATCATCAAAGGACTCATTGGTCCTTCCACCACCCTGTCATGGTAGTAGCACTGCCCATGTGCAAACTGCAGGAAGAGAGGCTTGATGTACTCGTACCACCACTCGAGGACTAAACTAGGAACTCTTTCAAAGAAGAAAGAGCATAGAATCATCCCAAACCCAATGTTCCTCTGTGCCCACAACTCACAATCTGCCAGTTGCCTCTTCATACAATCCAACAATGTAGTCCTCTAGTCAAATATCTGTGCATTTAAGAACTAGACTACACAGTTAATCTGTGCATGGGATGCCTAATGTAGTGTTGCAGAACCAGTCATCTTCCCAATAAGAAACACAATCGCCTATTGTGCTAAATTAGTGATCTTACTTATTGGCACCTGAGATATCGATCGGTCTATACCAGCCTCACAATAAAGTCCTATCAATTTCGATATGTTATCAAGCCCTGAAGGAAATGTTTGGAAATTGACTGGTTCCCCTCTCCTAGAGAGGCCAGTCAAAAAGTGTATATCCTTTGTAGTGGGCACCAATGAATGACCCTCTAACATAAAGGCCTTTGCATTAGGATGCCAATAATCAACCAAGGCATTCAATAGCCTAGGTTGTGCTTGCATAAAAGGACATAGGAAGAATTTTAGCAGCCCACATTGCCTTAAGGCAACAACAACATTGGGGTCTTCCCTAACCAACGCACTTATATCCTCATGCTCTCTTTCCCTCCAATGAACATACATCCTACAAAAACCAAGTTCAGGAGGGTTAACCCTTTCATTTAAAAAAAAGATTCCATTAAATAAAGGGTCCACACAGGATGTAATGATGACAAATGCATGTACACATGGCCTATCATTAGACATCCCGCGTGAACCTAGGGCCGACCTTTTGAGGGTCGACACCCCCCCAAAACTTGAAACCAAAAGCATAAATAAAGATGTAAATTGAAAGAGGAGAGATTTTATACTTACTTGGTCCAAGCAGATGGTTGTTTCATCCACCGAAGCTCCCATAATCAATTCTTTTCATAAAGGGGTAGTTTTGGCTTTTAGTCAATTTCTGAATTAACAATGGTGATAATGAGATACCTACTTCTATTTATATAGTTTTTTGGCCCTTTTTTGTCAATTTTCAGACCCTTTTGTCATTTTTTCTAAACTGAAAATCATTTAAGATGGTTCGAGAGTTTTCTTTGGATGATCAAGGGAGGTATTCCTTTGGGTAGTTGGAAAATTTATTGAGATTTGGGCGTTTGGATGGTCCTTTGGTAAAAACTCATTTTTTCCCAGCTCGTTTCATTTAAGTCATGATTCCACCCCCACTTTCTACATCTCGTTGTCTTTTCCTCTTTTCCATAGGATCGATCCCACCGCGTTGTGACACAGAACCCTCATTACTTCTTTAGAAGTGTCGTAATTTGGTGGTAGATCCTACCATAACAAGGATGCCCTAGGTATATCCTGGTTGCATGACTGTGTCCATGCTGTCACTAACTATTATAGGCTCGAGAGTCCTCCATAGTTTTTTCCTGATTACAAGTTTGAACCTCATTTTCATGATTCCTTTTCACTCTTGACCCCACCCTCGGGACTCCCAAAAAACATAATGGGTCTTCTTTTAAGCCCTTTTCATACCCTCTAAACATGAAAAGATTGTTGAGCGATCTTGTGGCCTTTCATGCTCGTTAAACTAAAATTTGAAGTCACATCTATCCGACGGTAGTTTACCCCTTTTTCGGTCCAGACAATCAACTATACGAATAAAGGTATACTCTAAGGAACTCCAGTTCTCTAGAAGTGTATCCTTAGGTATCATTTTAACCCTTTTTCATGCCTAAGGGACTAAATGTACGAAAAAGGAACCCCCACAAAGTCCATAGTTAAGCTCTTTTCAGACTCCCTAAAATTGAAAAGATTGTCGAGTGACCTTATTCTTTCAAACTCATTAAAATGGTCCAGAAGAACATTCCTGACAGAGTCTATAGTTAAGATTTTTTCAGACTCCCTAAAAATGAAAAAATGGCCAAGTGATCTTGTCTTTATCACACTCGTTAAAATGGGTTTGAATAGACATATTTTTAGTGCTAATTTACCCCTTTTTCGAACCGTCTAGACTAACTTTGAAAAAGGTACCCCATTGGAGTCTCCTTTTACGTTTTTCAGACTCTCAAAATATGAAAAACCGTCGAGCTTACCTTCTCTGGGCTCATTAAACTTACATCGAAATAAATTAACATTGTGTGTTTTGTTAACCGCGTTTGCATACCTATGTCTTTGGTCTAATGTTGGCTCCATGTTGCTCTCAACAAAACCATCTAAAGCATGCCTTATAAGAAAACCCTATAGCACTTTGCCTCTGTGTCTTGACACCTTTGGTCCCAGGAGGGATTTTTCCTGAGTGTCCTTTCTTTGAACATCAGTCTTGTCCCTACGCCTCGAGCTTGTATGTTAAAGACACTCATTCCTCCTTCGTAACGTAACATTATTTTATTCTTTTTCCAAAATTATTGAAAAAGAAAAAAAAATCAAATATACCACAAAAAGTGGAAGGGAAAAGTATTTTCTTTATATTGGCAACACAATGAGTTGCCCTTGGATAAAGAAAATATTTCAGTTTGTAAATCAAACCCTGGGATTTAATATGACCTTAGGAATCTGTTCCTGCTACATTGAGTTGTGCCCTCCTCCATTTGGTTATTCTTCCAAACATATGGAGAGTTTACGTTACCTCCTGCCTTGCAAAATTATGTTAATGCCATACTTCCTGAGTCTCATCATTTGTCATGCTATTGTCCAAGGGAAGTTTTTACCAAGCCTGAGTCGGCCCCTCTACAGTTTGTCTCTTTCCGTCATGCCTAGCTATCCCGAAAGTCCAATCAAGTCTTTGTTCAAAATCAATGAAGCCTTTAGTTTGATAATAAATATTCTCTAGTCCATAACTGACGAGCCGTCGAATACCTCTGGGTAGTGAATTCGTACACTCATATTACACTCCTACCCAAGTTTTGAATATTTTGAAGTTGTTGCTCAAGCTTTGAAGACCTCATATCTAGCCATCAGGCCTTATTAGCTTCTAGAAGATGGATACTCTACATGTATATCTTTTTGATTTCAAGATGTAGCTTCGTTGTGTATTTCTTGCGGCTACACTTTATATAGTTATATGACATGGATAGACAGTGTATTTGATTGGTAGCCATGATTTTATTTCATCCCAAGCATGGGTATGCCTACCTCGGTGAGACAATTATTATTTTGCGGACGACACCTCCCAATTTTTGGTCTCTGGGCTCACTTGTTTGGAACGTTGGTGAAGATTGTTAATGTATTTCGGCAATTAGATGATATTCTAACCTCACACATTAAGGGGCATCTGTTATAACCCTAATTTGCACCAGACATGCTTACCTGGAATTAGGCCAACTCAAATTCCTTCTTTTCCAAAACACTTATGAACAACTCTTCTTTAAAACCCCTTTTATAAGGAACCAGATGCCCTACTCCATTATTGGATGCGTGCACATGGTAGATGACCCAAGACAGCCTGTGTGTACCTACAAAAGCATGGAAAAATGAAAGTTGTTGATGGAACACACAGGTTTGGGTAAGTTAACTAAACCTTTTGGCCATGCATGGTCAGTCACTCGACCAAATACCTAGCTTCTTCTAGCTTATAAAAGGAGGGTTAGGGGTCCCATTTGAAAAGAGGAGAATCATAGTAAAGAAACTATACCTGATTAAGCATTCCCTTTGTCCCAACCTTTAGCCATCCTTGTGCAAAGAGAATTATAGAGAAAAGTAGTTGGAAGACAGTGGAAGAAGAGCCTAGGACCAGGATCGAGGAGCAGTAGCCGACTTTATCATTGTAAGGTATCATTGTGAGTTTAATAAAATAATTTCTTTTCCCGTCCTGCCATATGAGATTGTCATTATTGGAATATTGATTGTATGATTGATTAAATCTCTAACTCGTTAGTTGATAGATCAAATGCATGTGGAGTTATTTGTTTGTCTTTAGTGAATGCAGGTCATCATTGGGAGGAGAGTTGTAGTCAAAGAACGACCAAGCGGGAAAAGGGATCGACATCAAACACGAAAAATAAGGTACGTCAACTTAATCTCTTGAGCCTTGTATTTACATATGGGTAATGGGGATTTAGGAATGGGATGATGGTAGAAAGTAAGAATCTTTAGGTCATTTATGTGTGCATGATAAATCCCTTAGTGCTAGTACATAGGAGGTATTTCCCACCCACAACAAGCATGATAGAGCCTTCCATGAGATAAAACATCAATGTTAGATACATGAAGGTTTGGAGAAGAAAAGAAAGGTAAGAAGAGCAGGTAAATAAATAATAGGTCCCAGAGATTCCAAGATTCACAATAGTATGATAAAGAAGAAAAGAAGAGAAAGAATAGGCCCAAGAAGTTGTACTCTTATGTTTTGTAGTGCAATATCATAAAGAATCCACATAAAAAAAGGAAGAATCTAGAGATAAGGAATATGATGAGTCTACAGATAGAGAGGAAGATTAATCCACATTAGGGAGGATTCATCCATTGTTTTGATCCATCCAAATTGGAGACTCCCAAAATTATGAATGTTGAATAGGGAAAGTCTATGAAAGATATCTACAAATCAAATAACCATCCTTCGAGCAATGAGAAGCATTTGCAAAGACATATTCAAAGTGGTTAGATGGAAGAAGTACAAAATGATAGATTGATCGATTGAGAAGAAGTATTCCACACATGCATTCAGGAGGGGACATATTTAGTATAGGTTTTTCTATACATATAGAGTATGGTTTATAGATAGAAAATACCAGTGGACACAATTGATTCAATTTGAAGAACAAGAACATGTGATTATCAATTTCAGCAGAGAAGCCTTCATGATAGTACAGTGGAAAACGGGTCAACATTGTGGACAATGGAGTAGAAGAGTTATGGATAGTCTATGACATATCGATAGATATGGATTCATGAGATGCTTAGTAGGTACAAAATACATGGGTCAGAGAAGATTCATAATTGTGGATAGACAATTGGAATTGTTAGTTGAATTTATATCGCCAAAAAGACATCATTGAACAAGTATGATCAAGTGAGCATATGAAGAAATCAAGTAATGAATTATTTACATATATGTAAGTGGATTACAAGAGGAAACACCAATGGAAAATTAGAAAGTAATGGAAGAGAGGAAAGGAAAAACTTACAGGTATCCCTACATTGATTTACATGACATCTTATATAGAAGTAAAGGGAAGCCAAATCATTAGATAAAGATATCTAGAAAGGAATATCAATAGCACACAAAAAAGGGGATACATACCAATAGGGGGGGTTATCATTTTTCCAATGATGAGAAAAGGGAAGAGAAATAAAAAAAAGCATGAAAATAGAGAGAAAGAATAGATGCATGAAGACAAGGGGAGTAACCCCAAGGAGAGAGATCATTTTCCATTTATGTCAAAGGGGGACAGTGAGAAACATTGATGAGGAGAAATGGTCACATGGGGATAATGAGTGTTTTCTATAGTGGGAAAACCCCCCAACGAACTACACTAGGGTTCTAAAGTGCAGGTAGAGCTGACCATCTAAATTCTCCTACTTTTAACAACTATCCCAATAGTACCCCACAATCATACATAGGATGCAAATTATAGGGATCTTATAGGCTTACCTTAAACCCCACACCCGGTGTTGATCCCTTTGCGCTCCATAGTTTCCCGATTTCAGATCTCCTCCCATGTCCAATCCACATTCAGCAAAAGACAAACAAGAAACTACAAGCATGCATTCTATATATTGATTAATGGGTTAGGTATCATAGAAAAATGTAAATAAATCATAAAGACTGAAGATATCATTTTGGTAGGACGACAAAAGTACTTCTTTATATTAATCTCACAGAGTAGCTTACAATATGAGACTGAAAACTGCTCCTCAAACTCGGTCTTGGGCTTGTATTCACCAAGATCCAATTGCTTCCACATATATTTCTCCTCTTTAGTTCTCTCTAGGGAAATGACAAGGGTTTGTAATGGAGGAAAAAGGGTTGGAATAAGGAATTCTGGCTCAAACTCACAATGTGGTGGAAAATAATTGAGGAAAGGAGGAATACTGAAATGGGCAGATTTTCTTTTCTCTCATGCTTCTTGTAGGAATGGGACCCCAACACCTTATTTTATATGAAAAAAAAATAGTTATTTGGTTGGGTGACCCAAAAAGCCAATATCCCCTTGAAACTTTTTATTTTTTGCAATTTTTGTGAGTATACATGGGTTATAATGGTGAAAATAGCATACGTACATGAGATGTAGAGGTTTAGAAAGCATGTGTATGTGGTCAGTAGTAGTGCAGGGTGTGTACATATTCAAAAATATGGTTTTTTAGAAGAGTTATTCAGTGACGACTTTGACAAAAATAACAAGTAAGATGGCCTGCTGTCGGGTATGGATGTATGGTGCAATTTAGCGTTATAAAAGACATCCCTTAATGTGTGAGGTCAAAATAGCATATGATGGATGAAATAAATTTCAAATCTTCATGAACATACGAAACGAGTGAGCCTAGGTACCAGAGTTTGGGAGGTGCCATCTGAAAAATAATAATTTGTCTCATAGAGGTGGGCATACCCATGCTCATAATGAAATAAAATCATGGCTACCAATCAAATATACTGCATATCCATGTCATATAACTAGATAAAGTCTAGCTGAGAGCAATACACAATGGATATACATCTCAAAATCAAAATATATACATGTCTAGTATCCATCTTCAAGAAGCCAATGGTGCATGATGGCTAGAGATGAGATCTTCATAGCTCAAGAAACAACTTAAAGATCTACAAAACTTGAGTATGAGTGTAATATGAGTGTATGAATTTACTACCCAGAGGTCTTCGATGACTCATCGGGAACAAACAAGAGGATCTCGGTGATCAGGCAGAGAACTTCATTGATTTCAAACAAGGACTTGATTGGAATTTTAGGATGGTCGGGCATGAGGACAAGAGACAAACTGTAAAAGGGCCAACTCAAACTGGGAAAAACTTCCCTTGGACAATAGAACAACATGTGATGGGACTTAGACAACATGTCATAAGTTCACGATGCAGGAGGCAATGCAAACTCTCCATGTGTTTGGAAGGATAACCAAATGGAGGAGGACACATCTTTGTGTTACAAGAATAACTTCCTAAGGTCATATTAAATCCAAAATCTTGATGAACAAACAAAAGGATGTGCTTTTTCCAAGGGAAACTCATTGCACTGTCAACAAAAGAAAATACTTTTCCCTTCCTCTTTTTGGGGTATATTTGATTTTTTTTTCTTTTTCAATAATTTTGGAAATCTTGAAAAAGAGTAAAATAATGCTATGTTACAAAGGAGGAACAAGTGTCACAAACATGCTAGTTCCAAGTGCAAGGAACACACTGATTCTCAGAGCAAGGAGACATATGCAGGGAAAGGACACTTGGGAAAATTCCTCCATGGGACAAGGTGTAAAGACGCAAAGGCAAAGTGCTACAAGGCTTGTGTATAAGGCATGCTTCATATGGTTCAGTTGAGAGCAACATGGAGCCGACATTAGGCCAAAGACATAGGGATGAAAATGTGATTAATAAGACATAATAATAATGTCCTTCAATGTAATTTTAATGAGCCCAAAGAAGGTAAGCTCGACGATTTTTCACTTTTAGAGAGTCTGAAAAAGAGTAAAAGAAGACTCCACTAGGGTACCTTTTTCAAAAGTATTCTAGTCAGTTCGAAAAAGGGGTAAACTAGTACCTAAAATACATCTATTCAAAACCATGTTAACGAGTGTGACAAACAAAATATCACTCGGAAATATTTTCAATTTTAATGAGTCTGAAAAGAGCTTAGCTATGGACTCACTTCCTTTTTCTAGATTTAGTCTCCCTAGCTCGAAAAAGTGAAATTTACTGAGGAGAACTCTCCTGCTGAGATGAATCTCCCGAGGTGTACCTTTTTCCTCCTTAATCTATAGGTCAAAAAAATGGGTAATCTCATGCCAGCAGATGTTTTCTGAACTAATTAATGAGTGTGAAGAAACAATGCCACTCAACGATCTTTTCACTTTTAAGGAGTTTGAAAAGAACTTAACTATGGACTCCGTGAGGGATGTTATTCTAGACCAATTTAATGAATGTGAAGAAACAAGGTCACTTGACCATGTTTTCAATTTTAGGAGTCTGAAAAGAGCTTAATTATGGACTCCATGGGGGTTCATTTTTAGTAAATTTAGTCCCCCAGGCATGAAAAACGGTTAAGCTTATACCTGAGAATACTCTTCTAGTGAACCAAATTTCCTAGAGTATACCTTTGTTCATGTGATTGATCGTCCAGACCGAAAAAGGGTAAACAAATATCGGACAGACGTGTCTTAAATTTTTAGTTTGGTAAGCGTGAAGGGAAACAAGATCACTCGACAATCTTTTCATGTTTAAAGAGTCTGAAAAGGGCTTAAAAAAGACTCATTATTTTTTGGGAGTCTAGAGGGTGAGGTCAAGAGCGATGATGAATAATGAAAATGAGGCTCAAACTCGTAATCAGGAGAAGGATAACAAGGACTCCTGAGCCTGAGGTTATTAACAATGACATGGACACCAAAAACAATGAGGATCTAACTAGGGCATCCATGTAGAGGCAATATCTACCACCAAATTATGACACTTATAAAGAAGTAATGGGGGTTTTATGTCACAACTTGGTGGGATCCATCATATGGAAAAGAGAAAAAGACAACGAGATGTAGAAAGTAGAGGTGGAATCCTAACTTAGATGCAAAAAGTTGGAAAAATGACTCTTCACCAAAGGACATTTAAAAATGACCCAACTCTCAAAATGTTTCCCAAAAACAAAAGTGAACTATATCGTAACATCCTATAAGAAACTCAATAACCATGCTAAATGATTTTCAGGCTAGAAAAAAATGACAAAAGGGTTGAAAAAATGACAAAAGGGGGCCAAAAAGTCTATAAATAGACACTGGCAACTCATTATCACCATTGTAAATTGAGAATTGACCAAAAAGTAAAAAAAAACCCTTTTCTAAAAGAGTTGATTCTGGGAGCTTCAGAGGACAAAATGAACTTCTTTTCAGACCAAGTAAGTACAAACTAGCTCCTCTTGCATTTCCATACTTTTTATTTTTTATTTTTGGGAGGGCGTGCACCTCTAAAAAAGGTCATCCCTATGTGTACATGGGTTGTCATAGGACATATCGCATATTCCCATGTGCAGAAAACAGTCTTCCTATGTGCATACGTGATTGTTTCCACTACAACCCATGTTCACCCTGAAAGATGTGGAAATTTTAAAAAATGCAAGATTTAAACCTCCATGAACTTGTCATTTTGCAAGATGTATGTCCACTGGAGAGAGAGTGAGGATGAGGACATGGATAGTTTGGTCGATGAGGACCCCACAACTATGGTCACATTGAGACGATGAATTTTTTGGAAGTTCTTCAGGTGTCCATTTATGAGGGCACAACCCAGGATGTTGAATGCCTTGGTAGATTACTAGCATCTTGATGCTGAGGCATTTATGATCGAGGGGCAGTCATTGAATCTAATGACTGAATATGTTTACTTCATGACTAGTCTCTCAAGCAGAGGTGATCAAGTCAACTTACATACTTTTCCCCCTGGGCCTCACAACATTCAGGAGTTTATTAGAATCCATTGCAAGGCTGGTACTGAGAAAGTAGGTTCTTAGGTGACGATAAACAAGATCAATAATCTATCACTGAAATTGATAGTTCTACTCTTTGGGTGGATTACTGGATCCGCGAATTTACATTAGGCCTCTTGAGTGCACATGCATTGTGCAGTGCAGTGCTTAAATGCACAAATTTTTGATTGGAGTACAACCATTCTAGACTACATGAAGAGATATCTCACCGAGTGTCGCGAGCAAGAAAAAAAAATCTTTGGGTTCAGGACCATTCTGTTCTCTTTCTTCTTCTTCGAGAGTACCCAGTCTTAGTCCACGAGAGATAGTGTGGGGGCAGGAGGCCTCCCTCCCAATATTACATATATGGGCAACATTTCTTCCATGAGAGGGGGGCGGGAGGACCATAGAGACCTTCGACGATAATTTTTTTGACTGGTGGTCACAATAGATTCCAAAAATAGAGGACTACCCCTATGTCAAGATCAATTTTTTTAGGGATCCAAACATGCCTGTCCCTCCCAGAGGTGATCGGGGAGAGATAGGTACGTTTTTTTTTTAAAGTTATTTAATTTTTTTTTCTTTTTATATATATCATTTTTATGTGTACTAGAGTATCTGACAATTATGTATCTATTACGTACACATGTGGGACCAGTGCATCCAACATACATTTCAAGGAACAGGCGTCCTTCCTCGACCAGAGGCAGGACTATCCATAGCCACCAGACCAACAACAACATCAGGGGGACCTCCAGCTGGAGAGGATGAGAGAGTATTGAGATGGGTGGAGCAGAACCTCACCGTGCTCACTCGTATAGTCCCTATGGCAGAGATCGAGGATCTACCATCATTGATGCAACCTCATGTAGTTGGGGTACCATAGACCCGGGTACAACTCTTCAGACATTGTACCCAAGTAACTAGTATACCATAACAATCATATCACAACTGAATAACAAGATTACTGTTCAATCCATCAACCAACATAAACCACATCACAACAACCATACCAAAAATTCCCTAATCATTCACAACACAACAAGCAATACTATTCATCAAGACAATAATGTAACCATATCAGTGTCTCAGTGATAGATCTGAGCCCATAGAATGCAAATATGGAACCTGCTTCAGTCTTCAACAACTTGTATTCATCTCAAACACAAATATCCATGATTTTATCCATTGTACGCTCCCTTCCCTCATACAACCCACATATGTACGTGCCCTGAACCATTACAGCTTACGTACACCTCATAAAATAGGGTTTTTGAAGATCTGAGACTTTTGTTGTCAAGATCTTTTATATTGCCAAAAATTTGATGCATCCATGAGATCCTCCTCATGCTCTCTTTCTCAGAATAAATCTTCAATCATGCTCAAGAGATCTTCACCAAAGATGCTCTCACAAGAGGCTTTCCATCAATAGTCCAAAAGATATTCTCACAAGAAGCTCTCCATTGATCCACCAAAAGGATGATTTTGCAAGAGACCATTGGTATCTTATTTATAATTTCATCCTATAGGTCACTTAACCCATTTTCCTCATTTTAGGCTTAACCACTTTCTACAAATATAAAGTTATCCATTACTTTATCATTTAAATATTCCTTCTTGATTTTGTCACCTCACTTTATCATTTAAATAATCTTCTTTGATTTTGTCACTTCATTTTATTATTTAAATAATCCTTCTTGACTTTGTCACTTTACTTTATCATTTAAATAATGATTTCTTCTTTTCAAGCACTTTGACTTCTTTGACCTTTTGGGGCTTCAAGCCTTCATATGGGGGTCCTTCAACTTCGTAGTGCCATAACTCTCAAACCGTGAGGAGTTATGTGACATTCCACATACCACCGGAAATGGCATGACAAGAACTATCCATCTAGGATAGTTTTACCAACAAAAGCATTGATCTTCATCTCATTATTCCAAATACAAGCATGGTTTCTCTCAACCAAAACTCAACCACAAAGCTTCTTCTCGTGAGGACCTTCACCATAAGGGGACCACTTTGGATTTCATCCATTTGTACCATTACAAGAAAATAATGAATCATCTTTACATTAATTAAACTATGCATCATATATCAAAGAATCCATCTTCATCATGTATCAATGACAACTCATTGATCCACCTTCATCTATGCATCATATCAATGATAACTTATTGATCCATCTTCATCAATTGGTTTCCACTTGACATGCATCATTCTCATCAAGGAAAATATATATACATTATTCATCAATCATCAATCAATCAAGCCTATCAATCAATCCATCACTTGAAATCAATCACATTTAATCACTTGAGATCAATCCTTTGACATCACTCAATCAAACCATTGGCATCAATGACAACATGATCCAACAATACCCCCCTTTGGCATTGATGGAATACCAACATTGATGTCAACACCAATTACCAATTATTGATGTCAAACATGTAGACAAGGCATGCTCTACATCAATAGTCATCAATCATATCAATATGACTATCTCTTCCAATTACTAATGACTATCTCTCCCATCAATCACATCAATGTGACTATCTCTCCCCCTTTGACATCAATGGCAAAGGGCCATTCTTCACTTGGGGCTTCTCCCCCTGCTTGAACTCTCTTTGGGGCTGCTCCCCATGTATGAATGTCTTTGATCTTCCTTTGAATAATCTCTCCCTTTTTTATCAAGGGATATCACTCTGATGTACTATTGAATATGCATCGCTCATACTGCCCCTATGACCATCACTCCCTATAGAATTATGCCTATATGCTCTTTCTTCAAATATAGGTTTATTTTCTAGGTATGCATCTGATAAATATCCCCTCCTAGAATCACGGGAATAAGAATGACTCCCCCTATGGGTATGTATTCCCCTATCTCCTCTGAAATATAATCAACATGCAATTGCTACTGCTCAACCAGATCATAGATCAACCTCTCTTTCAATGATGATCCTTGGACCTGTCCATGCATCAAACTCATGCCATACCATACATCATGAAACAAAATATATGTCAACAATAAAATGGAGTATCATGAACAAAATATCAACCAATTACATCATGTAGTAAAATGTGCCCACCATGCACAACACCCATGTACATCAACATCATACAATGTGGAAAAATATATCATCCATGGAATGTATCAACCATATGACTCTATCAACATGTCAACATGTGAATTTACCAATATGCCAACCAAGTGTCATATCACTCATGATATGTCTCTATCATGAGCCAAGTGGTTCAATCATCAAAATGCCTCATGTACCAAAATATATGCTAATCAAGTAATACCAATGATGTAATTTTAGCCAAGTTCTCATCATCCAAACATATATCAAACATGTACATCAATATGTATCACTACTTGTACCAAGCAATTATGCCAACCATACACCAATACCAAAACATGATGAATCTTCATACATGTATACCAAATCCTCCATAGATATGTGTCAATCAAACTGCTAGTAGGTGCCTCTACCAATGTACCAATCATTCATCAGCTATAGATCAATCCATGACTCATCAATGATGTATAACATGATCACTTCATCAACTCACCAACTACACATCCTAGTATGTAGTTCATTCATATGTCAAATGCATGCACCAAGATATTGAACAAGTATGCCTCTAATAACACATCATAAGATATGTCAATGATATTCATTTAAGTACCACCCATGTACCCCAATATATTAGCCTCAAACCTCCATGCACTACAAAAAATACTAGGCATCCAACAATACATGTACTAGTAGTATGCTCCAATAGATCAATGACATCTCTAGCTAGCATCATCAAGTTGTACCATATGACCAAGGTGACATAACTTCACTACAATAACCAACATTGTTCTTCAACATAAAATGCATCAATCCATACTCATGGGTTAGTGACATGCACCCGAGATTTTATTTTACATAATCCAGAAGGTGAACATTTAAGCTTGCAACAAACAGTGTCAGACCCTGCAACAAACTATGTCAGCCTCTGCATCATAGAGTTATATCAATACATCAAGCTGCAACCCATGTGCATTTCCTTTTTCCCAAGGATTTTCCACATATACGCGGCCTGCTGCACAATAGATCACGTATGTACGTGACCTATTCAAGGTCATCCCACATATGTATGTAACTGATACCACTGTCACCCATGTATGCCTCTGTGGATAACACGCTTAAACTCCCCTTCAATCTTTCATTATGATCTTCCTTCTCTATCTTCTTCACCCACTTTTGTAGATGTCCCTCCTCAGAAATTGAGCTCTGAGCATCCATCTTTTCAAAGATTTCTCCCTTTCTTACTTCATTCCTTCTTCTATCCATGTTATTTGAAGTCTTCATCATGAAATTTCTTCTTATGTTCCATCACTCTTGGGATTTGTGGCCAAATCCACTATAGTTGTAGCATCTCATGATGTTACAGTGAACAACAATGTGTCCTACTTGATCACATCTCTAACACTTCATGGTGTTATAAAATCTTCCATTATATCTCCTTTCATAAGATCTACATTCAAAAGATTTGTGACCATATCTGTTACATGAATAACAATCCCCATGAAAAATACTTTCATACCCTTTCTATGGTCTCCCAATAATAGCTTCTTGATGTCTTCCTTTCTTTGTTCTTTTGAAATTTTTCGTTTCTTGTGTATATGGTTGTTTTTCAACATTGTATTCCTTCATTGATGGACTTACCTCATGCTTCTTTGAGGTCCTTGCTTCATCATGTGTAGTTTCCTTTTTGCATCCAAGACCTGATTTATCATATGGTGATCTTTGGCTATCCAAGATCTCATCCAATATTAGTGAGATATTCAAGAATTTATTTGACTTCTCCACTTTCTTTCTAATATCAACAATTTCAGCTTCTAACTTACAACATGTCTCTTACTTTTCATTTATTTTATTCTTCAATAGTTCCTTTATACTTTTCGCTTCAATTTGGGTCTTGAGATGGAAAATAGTTTCAAAAATTTTGTTAATCTCATCACCTACATTTATATATTCTTTTCCATTCTTTAGTCTTCTGATATCTTCTTCCTTTTCTTCTAATTGAGTCTTATTTCTCTCTTCTTATTCTTTGAGCATTCCCTTTAACATCAATATATGCCTTTGATTCGTCCTAAAAAACTTCTTAGTCTTATGCAAAAGATAGTTATAGTGTGTATAATAATGATCACTGATATATCTATATAAATTCTCTTCAACTTCTTTTTGAATTTCTAATAGATTTTCTTCTATTCTTTCCATGGGATAACTACCGTCAAACTTTACAAAAACTATTTCTAGATATTCTTCTTCACTTGAGAAAAATTCAACATCATCACATTTTGAATCATTGCAATCAAGAGTCTTTGGATATTATTTACCTTCATTTAAAATACTTTTGAGATCTTCCTTTGTGTTATCTTCACTTGAAATGTTTTCAAGATCACATTTTGAAATAATAAAATCAAGGGTTTTTGACGATTATTTACCTTTGATAATCTTGATGAAGTGGTCTTAAATATCTTCCTTCTCCTTCTTTCTTTGATATGTATCCTCTAAATTTAGCCATAGATCCTTGGCGGAAGTTCATTGTCCCATGCTCTCTTTGATAGGGCTTGAGAATCCACTGAGGATGGTCTTGAGAGACAATGCATCATTCTTCTTTCCTTCCCTTTGAGCTGCAAACTTTGACTTGTTATTCAAGGGATCTGATCCACCAATGGATACCTTCCAAATAGACACTCCCATTTCTTTCAAATGTACTCTCATCAAGGATAATGTATTCTCCAAGTATAATATTTTTTCGCATCAAGGATTGGAACTTCATCATCCATTTGTGTGTCTATGGATCTCCTTCAAGATTGTTAAGGATTGTAGTGAAGGCCCTCTTTGATACCAATTGTTGGACACACCTACCACACTTAGAGGGGGGCTAAATGAGTGTGGGGCTATTTTTACCAAAACTTCCCTCTTACACCAAAACTGATTAGTTAGCATTCAACATTAACTTATTACTCATTGTTGTTATTTATAACCAGTTAGATGTGAACATATATCAGTAGCATATATCAGCAACATAGATCATCAATAATTCATCACCAGAAGGAACACAAAGAACACAAGAAGCATGTAAAATTTTCTTTTTATTATGGACTACAATCCTTAGGTTTTTCAGCAACAACTGAATAGAGTACAACTCTACAAGAGCACCAACTCTATAATGCAAGACTCAGCTTACACCCTCATCACCAACTGAGATGAGGCAACAATCCTCAATAGATATCAATCTGTAACATGTATGCCACCTTTCAGTAGTGCAACCCGCATGTGTACGTGCCCTAACTGACTACACCCCAGGTATGTATGCGGCCAATATATACAATAAACTGTGTATGCCTTCTGAGCTATTAGGGTTTATCCTTTTCATCACATACTCAAATCCTCTGCAACCTAGAAGAAAAATGTTTTATGTCTTCCACTGTCCAAACTAACCACCAACTAGTCACAACACATCCAATCTCTCCAATAGATTACTCATGCTCCATATCCAATCAATATGAATGATAACTCAATCATGTATAAGCAACTAGTATACAATAGCAATCATATCACAACTGAAGCACAAGAGTATTGCTCACTCCATCAACCAACATAAACCACAAAAACCATACCAAGAATGCCCTAAGCATTCACAACACAACAATAAATACTATCCATGAAGACAATAATGTAACCATACCAATGTCTCACTGACAAATTTGAGCCCATAGAATGCAAATGTGGAACCTGCTTTAGTCTTAAACAACTTGTCTTTAGCTCAAACACAAATCTCCATGAATTTATCCATTGTATGCGCCATATCCTCATACAACCCATGTTTGTATTCTCCCTGGACCATTACAACCCCTGTACACCTCAGAAACTATGGTTTCTAAAGATTTGATACTTTTGCTGTTGTTGGGCACTTTAATTGTCTAATTGAATGGAAAATCAAAGTTTTCAATATAAATTGTCAACCCAGGGAAGTACGCTATTTCAAGATAATTCTGCATAATCTATGCTAGATTATGAAAGCATCTCTAATCTAATTTCCGTAGGGAAGTTCTTTTTAACAAAAACAAACAAACAATATCACTAACACAGTTGTACTGATACAACTGGAATGCTACATAATTAAAATCACAATTGCAATCTAAACTAATGAATTTATAAAAACCCTGAATTGCCTACCCTAATCTAACTTCCTAAATTACTTTTGCAGGAAGAAGCTCTATACTATTGCAGAAAGGAAATCTACTTATTGGAAGAAGCTACATCACACTTCTATTTCTCAAACAAGATTTTAACCTAATGCAGAAAAAGGAAAAGCAGTTCTCCAACCATGTTCAGCAACTGACTTCTAATTCTCATGAGAAAAGTTTATGTGCATTTACCAAGAAGGAACTAAACTGTAACAACAGTTGTATTCAGAAATATCTAACAGTTAAACCATTTGCAATGAAAATGACTAAATCTAGAATTCAAAATAGATGGGAATCGGTGAGGAAGCTGGGCCCTTTCCTTCTCAATGAATCCACTCAAAGAGATAGGTTACAGTCTGCTAAAGAAATTCAATCCACTTCTTCATTTAATTTCCAAAAATATGTCTGTGTACAATAATCACTACCTTCTTCAATTCAAGGAAAAAGACTAACAACCCTTTACATTACAAAATCTTTGCTATTTAAAGTCAGAGTCAATTAGTGTTCAGAAACATAACAGTCTTGAGAATCCCTGATTCTCAAGCTATTCCTTAGATATCATTAATAAAAAATCTTCAATTATCCTTCATCAACATTATGAGCCAACATTCTAATCCACAAGTGTTGCAGTAGTTGTATCACAACAGAACTAGTGGCATCTGTTGTAATAGCTTTCGAGATTAACAAGCTTCTATCGTAGCAGTTGTGTAATAACTTCCAAGATTGATGGCCATCCGTTGCATAAGTCATGTAACAACTTCTAGGATTGGTGCATAGTTGTAATAGCAACGAGTTTCTCGAAGTGGGTTATTCTAACATTTTGATCATTAGTTAAATGATTTCATGGGTAAGATAAGTGAACATTATCAATCAAACATGCTATGTAAATGAAAATATAAAAGTGATATGAATAGTTCATACCTTGGGAAAAAGGGTTTCGGTGCTCATTATAATAGTCATTTAGCTTAGGAACGAGAAGGTTGAATGATCAAAAGGTGTACTAAAAAAGGGATATTTCAGGGTCCTAACATACCCCCCAACTGAAGACATTGCATGTCCCCATGCAAAACACATTCAAACCTTACTGTGTAACTGAAGTAGAGAACTATCTCCTCCAGTGCAAAATTTCTATGTGTCGGTATTGAAGAATGTTGTGTCAAAAAGGAAAATCAGTTGTGTCAACAATCTGGTTGAGTTTCTTTATTCTTGAGAATAGGCTCAGTTTGAGTTGCTCAAGTAACAAATCATGAAGGAAACAAAGGTTCTTGTTTGCAAGCTTCTGGTATACCAGTAGCTGATTTATGACGTTGAGATCTCCTTTGTTTTACTGATTTTTGTGTAGCAGGAAGTCCATGTTCAGTCTTGATTGAAACATTTGTTGGTCATGTAGCAACTGAAACTTTGATTACCTCATATCCTGCCTCATAGTAAATGTTTCCACACTCAAAACATATGAGTTCTTTTTCTCTGCCCATAACAAGTTTTGTTAGTGCTAAGATGTCCAAGGTTATACCTTCTGGATTCTTCTGTCGAGCAGCTGCCACTTCCTATTTCATGGTCTTTAACTCTGCTTTGAGGTTATTATTTTTTGTTATTAGTGCAACGATCTTGGAGTTTTCTATATTCTTGATATTTTTCTCTATTTGGGAAAAATAATTGGGCAAGTGGCACATCCTCAACATGTTGTGGAGCTGGTTCTTGTGTAACAGCTGTGGTTGTCAGGACTGGTTCTTGTGAAGCAGTCTCAACATGGACAGTTCGTTCTAATATTACTGGCTCTTGTGGGACAATCTTCTGTGGAGTAGCTGGTTCTTGTGTAACAGTTGTATCTGTCAGGACTGGTTCTTGTGGATTAGTCTCAATGTGGACAGTTGATTCTTGTTGAACTATCCCTATATCAACCATAGGGAATAGTGGATGAAGAATAGAAATGACCTGCTCCATATCTTGCCTTCTAATTGCATCTTCGATAGATCCAGTGGACCTGGCTTTTCTCCTAGGTAAAGTAGAAACAAAAGTAGTGGTTTTCTTCTTCATTGTTGGAGGAGGAAAAAGGTGTTCTTCCTCAAGAACAAAAGGAGGATATTCTGGTATACTGAGTTTTGCAATGATCTGGATATTGTTAATGGATATAGGATGTGCAAAACCGTCAGGCAGCACTGATGATTCTATTGCGAATTGAGTACATTCATTTTGAAAGGAGAAGATAGTTTCCTGCAGTTTTGGGCATAAAGTAAAACCTGGTATTCATACCCCTGTAGAATTCTCTATCGCAGTAGCCAGAGGGTTCTGATTTGATGTTGATCCAATTTGATCAATGGATCTCTGAGGTTTTCCTCTGAATGGACATTTCCTTTTTTGCGAAGATGCACAAGTAATGATAGTAGGTGCTTGATCGGTTGTAGCAGTAATAGGAGAATTTTGTGTGATTGAAACAACAATAGCAGGGGTCTGTGTGATAGTTGGTGCCACAACAAAGGGGGTAAGTGGTCTTTATGTTGTAGTGGACCGTTTTATCCTTTTTTTCTTTTTAGGTAATGCATAGGTAAGAACAGGGGTTTTCTTGTGAGAGGAGGGGGTAGGATTTCAATAATCAGTGTACCATCCAAGTGTTGTGATTTTGGTCGAGTGGTTGGCTCTTCATTTGTTTTTTTGTCCATAGCTACAGGCTGTTGTAATGCAAATTCATCGAGGCTTGTCTGTCTCATGCTAGGATGGCTTCGGGTTATACGGTTTCTTTTCTGATTTGTCTTACGGACAATGACAATAGGGGTTTGGACTACTGTTGCAACCGAGGGTAGAGGATCTAGAAGAGGTCCATGGGTTGCATTGTCAAGGACTGGTACAATTCTTTCTAGATTTACAGACTATGGTTGGTTTGCTGTAGTAGGTAATGAGTTATTGGAAATGCCCATACCTCTGTGAATTAATAGGCCGATGAGTCTGTGATTAGAAATGCAGTTCTTGGGGCTCTTGGAATTTTTTACAAAACAAGCCATGTTATGTAATGAATGTAGGAGAAAATAAGGAATTCTTATCAATTTCGGATGTCACAGATGTGATAATAAGATGAAATCAAAAAAATAAACAACTTGGTATCGACCTTCGCAGGTAATGTACCTTTCTAGAAATTCTGCAACTTTTCCCCATGGCTCTGGTAAGGAATTGATGTCTACACCTCTGCCCTTGGTCTGAACTTTCTCATTGTTGAGAAGGAACCCCTTATATGCATCCGGAAGGTGTGTTTTTTTGTTAAACCATTAGTCTCCTGTTCTTGGCAACCCTGTTATAGCAACAATGCTTGCTTTTGTTACTGGAATCCTTACCCCATTCACCATTGAATACCCTTCAATAAGATTTTAACTAAACTCCAATACCTCATCCTCACTAAACTCTTTCAACTTCTTAAAATATGATATCCATCCGGCCTGAAGAAATATTTGGTAGGCCTCTGGGTGTAGCAACAAACTATCTAGAGTTGCAGGTTCATATCTCACAGCTGATCCTCCCATGATGTTTCTTCAGAGTCTAACAGGCAAGTAGGAGGAGAAACTATCACCTAAATCAGAGACACAATAAGCTCGAACGTGGTTTGTAGAAAGAATACAATGTCCTAGTTAAAAGAAGTGTGGGTGGAAGGTGGTGGAGGTGTGTATAAAATTCAGAATGAATGGCTAAATTTATGTTCCCCCCCCCAACTAAGCGGATTGGCTCCAGGTGTAACCACTTAGTAAATAGGAAATCATGCTTTTATATCTTCATTACTTTAACACGTAGGATTAATCACGTACCTCAAATCTTACCACGCATAATGACCTGTCAGAGTAACCACACAATCCAACCGCCATCTGAGTGGTGCAGCATGATAAAGGATCGTGAGAGAAATGACAACTTATGCAGAGACATAGTCCTTACTATAGTGATCCAATTGGATATCGTTGAATGTGAAGTCATGTCATAATGAAGCAACACTTTTAGATAGAAAGCATCAATATTGTCTAATCAATGGTGCTGTTGCACAAAAGATTGGAGGGTTGGAGCCACAACATCGACAAAAATAAAGAGTGAAGTGGCAAGAAAGAACAACAGTAATTAGTGTATCAATAGGTTCTTTTTCAAAAATGTCGGAGGTAGGTGTAACAACGTTGAGATGGGCCGAATTATCAGAAGAAGGTGGAACAACATTGAAATCGACCAATTTATCAAAAGAAGGTGTAACAGCATTGAAATCGGCCAATTCATCTGAAAAATGTGTAATAGCATTGAAATTGGCCAATTCATTAGGAAAAGGTGTAGCAGCATTGAAATCGGCTAATTCATCGAAAAAATTTGTAACAACATTGAAATCGACCAATTCATCAGAAAAAGGTGTAACAACATTGAAATCGGCCCAACACTACCTTACTTCGATTCTAGGATGTTTTTCAACTTCCATAAACTCATCGTTTCCTTCTGTTCATCAATATACCTGCACACACATAATTGCCTGATACCTTTCAAGGCTTTATTAGCATAGTAAATAAAATAGAACAATTTCAACTAAAAATAGAGAAATGAAAATTTTGCCGAGATTATTTATATACAAAGTCTGAGAAAAAGAAGTCCTAAAGTTCAGAAGGGGAAGGAGCAAGCTCCTTTCCGTTTAAGATTTGATCATCTGTATCAACTGTACAACTAGCTTTGAATTCTGTCTTGGACAGTGGACACTGATACAGATGCAGGCGATGACCATTTGTATGTAAGTGTGTATTGGATCCATCAATAGTAATCAACTAGACTGTCCCATTCGGAAAGACAATGTCTACCTTGTAAGGCCCTAGCCATCATGTACGCAGCTTACCTTGAAATTCCTTAAAGCGTGAATCATACAATAGAGCCCAATCTCCTTTCTGGAATAATTTCTTCTTAATGACTCGATCATGCCATTTTGTTCTTTGTTGTTGAATCACTGTGGTTTGATGGATGGCGTGCAAACACTTTTCATCAAGCTCATTGAGATGCTGCATTCTATCTTTTTGTGCCATAGTCAAGTCGAGGTTGACTGTTGATGCAGTTCTTAAGGTTTTGATTTCAAATTCAATGGGAAAAATAGGGCTTTTTCCATATACCATCTCGTAAGGGGAAAAACCAGTTGTGCTTCTCCAAGTAGTTCGGTAAGCCCATAGAGCTTCATGCAATCTGTCAGACCAATCCTTACGATTCTCTCTCACTATTTTAGTAAGAATGGCTTCGATAACTTTGTTGGTGCTTTCCACTTGGCCATTGCCTTGTGGATGGTATGGAGAAGCTATTCTATGTAAAACATGATATTTACTGAGTAGAGATTCAAATTTATGTGATGTGAAAGGGGGTCCTCCATTAGTGACCAATTATCTGGGAATGCCAAACCTAACATATATATATTCAAACAAGAATGCTGAGACAAACCTCTTCTGACGCTCAAATAAGTGATTTTTCCTCCACCCACTTGGTCATGTAATCTGTACAGACCAATATATATACTTTCTAATTGGAAGGTGGGTGAATGGGTCCTACAAAATCCATGGCCCATCTCTCAAAAGGCTCTAACACTACCTGAGGCTAGAGTGACATCTCATCCCTGTGAGTTGGCTGACCCATGCATTGGCAACTGTCACAAACTTGGACATAATTATTGGCATCTTGAAATATGCTGGGCCAATAATAGCCCATCCTCAAAATTTTATGCCCAGTCCTTTTAATAGCAAAATGACCCCTATAAGGGCCATCATGGCAAGCTTTCAACAAATCATAAACCTCTTCATCCCACACAGATCTCCTAATTTCTTGGTCCAGGCCTATGTAGAAGAGGTATCCTCCTATCCAACTGTACCTAGCACTCTTTTGAATAATTTTCCTTCTTTCCCTAGGAGATAGTTGTGGAAGTACCTTCCCTGCAACTAGATAATTAGAATGTCTGCATACCAAGGTAAGTGAGTAGATACTGCAAACAAATGTTCATCAGGAAAGGAATCATCTAAAAGTGAATTATCATCATTTATATGTAATCTCGAGAGAAAATCGGCAACCACATTTTCTTTTCCTGGTCTATCCACTATAGTGATGTCAAATTATTGCAGTAGTAACAACCATCTTGTCACTCGGGCATTAGTAATAGGTTTATTCATTAGATATTTTATGGCTATATGATCAGTATGAATAAAAGTTGGGTAACCAGTTACATAATGCCTGAATTTATTGATTGCATATACTACTGCCAATAATTCGCTTTCAATAACTGTGTAATTTAACTCAGTAGGAGCCATGTTCTTGTTGATATAGTAGATAGTGTATGGTTCTTTGTCCTCTTGTTTCCCTAGTACTGCACCAATTGCAGTGTCTGAGGCATCTGAAGAAATGTGAAAAGGTAGAGCCCAATTGGGCCCTCTCAAGATGGGAGCTATAGACAATCTCTGTTTAAGATCTACAAAGGACAATTCACAATCGTTAGTCCAACAAAATTTAACATCTTTTGTTAGTAAGAAAAAAAATGGAGAGGCAAGTTTAGAGAAATTTTTAATGAATCTCCTATAATACCCAGCGTGCCCTAAAAAACTTCTTACCTCTTTCTAAGTTTATGGAGTTGGAATGTCCAAAATTACCTGGATTTTGGTTGGATCTACCTGAATCCTTGCATAAGAGATGAAGTTTCCCAGCACTACCCCTTCGCACATCATCATATGGCACTTTTCTGTACTTGAAGAAAGATGAGATTGTTTACCTCTTTTGAGCACTTTTTCCAGATTAGACAAAGCGTCTTCGAAATTAGTCCCATAAGGTGTAAAGTCATCCATGAATATTTCCATATAGTCATTCACCATATCAGAGAAAATACCAATCACAGCTCTTTGGAAGGTGGTTGGTGCATTACACAAGCCAAATGGGAGAACGTTGTAGGAAAATGTACCCCAAGGGTTGGTAAAGGTGGTTTTATCTTGGTCATGTGGGTCAATTTGTATCTAGTTATAGCCACTGAATCCATCTAGGAAAGAAAAATATTTTTTTCCAGCTAAGTTATCTAAAACCTGATCAATAAATGGTAGAGGGAAATGATCCTTCTGCATTGCCTTATTCAGGGCTCTATAGTCCACACACACTCTCCACTTACCATTCTTTTTAGGCACAATAACCAACGGTGATACCCACTCCTTGTTTGATATAGGATAGATGAATCTAGTGTTGAGGAGTTTCTGAAGTTCATCCTTAACAATTTCTTTAAGGTTTAGGTTCATCCTCGTTTGCGGTTGGAAAATGGGTTGGCATTCTTCTTTGATGTATATATGGTGGGTGCATAGTTCAGAGAGAATGCCTTTGATATCCATGTAATCCCATGAAAATATTTCTTTATGTTCAGTGAGTAAATTCATCATTCAACGATTTTTAGCATTGGAGAGATTGAGACTGATGTTCAAGGTTTTTCCAGGTTTGATTTCTAAAATGATGCTCTTATAACTGACTCTAGGAAATAAGTCAGTTGTTGTTGTTTCATCATCTGTGGTTACAATGTTTGTTGTTACAACGACTGTTGTTATAGCTGAATCACTCTGATTGTTAGTAGTTTTTGAGAACATTTCTGACTTCATTTCTTCTTGGGACATAGGGTCAAAGACTCTTATCAATTAGTGGTGCGTGTGTTGTGTAACATCACATGGGTCATAAATAAAACAGTTGATTAACTCATCCTCTGTCTCTGTTACACATGCAATTTTCACACCTAGGTACCTCGCCCTAAGTGTCGTAAAGTGTTGTGTAAGTGTTGCATACACCTTGACACCATGGAATAACCTATGTCACAATCTCTAGTCAATGTGGAGGAGGGATATATTACATGAGGGAAAAAATACCAAGTACACATGAATTATTATTAATATTCATGGAAAAGGAATTGATTAAGTGTGACAATCAAGTGCACATGAATTATTATTAATATTCATGAAAAAGAAAGTAATTCAGTGTGAGAATCCACCTCACATTTTGTTTCCTATTTTTTAGGGAAGGTGGAGGATCTCATGGATGGTTGAAATATTTCCTCCTTAAAATCCTTGAGAGATATTTCCTCCCCAAAATCCTTAAGAGATATTTTCTCCCTAAATATCTTAGATATCCCTTTCTTAGTGGATCTGATGAGATATTCCTTCCATGGTGGTTAAGTCTCCAAATCTTATATAATGAGGGATTTCCATGGAGGAGGGGGAATGGAGATTTAGAGATACCAAACTTATGATCTCAAGGGAATGGAGATTGAGAACTATACCAAACTTATGATCTCATGAGTGGTATGTCATTTGGAGCATCAACATTTTGTGTGTGGATTGTTTAAGCAAGGGTTTGGACAAGGGGAACTTGATGAAGTTGTTGCACTCACATCTATGGTTGTAAGTTTTCTTCATTGTTGTTCTCATTAATATAATATCCTTGGTCTGTTTCTTTCAATTCTGTGTTTGATATCACATGAATTCGTCTCTAATAGATAGATCTATTTCGAGATAATCTCAGTAGAATAGGAAGTTGTTTGTACTTTTGTTTGTCTACAAGGCTTATCAAGGAGTTTAAGATTGGAGCTCAACTCAGACTGTGCAGGGACAAACACTGGTAAAAGGTACTTCTTTTCTCCTTCCTTATCACACATTATTTTATCTAGATCTAAAAGGAAGTCAGTGTCCATGTTAAGCACATTTTGTCTTAAGAGTTAAGAGTCTATCTCTCAAGAGGAGATCTACCTGTCCACAAGGAGATTTTCCTTCAACAGAAATTGGCGACTACACTGAGGATTGAATCAGAACTTTCAATAGTTTTGGTTTTCCTCACAAACCTTGTCTTACACTTTGTTATTTTTAGAAATTTTTCACCCCATATGTTTGATTTCATATGCTGATTGACTCCTTACCCCATCACATTCATCTTGATTGCCAAAGTTTGACTGAAATTTTGGGATTTTTGGACAATTTTGTGAGCTGTGGAAGCATGGCCCTCCCCTACCTTGTTATCATAGAGTCAGAACTCCCCCTTAGTCTTATAAAAATCGTTATAATGCTCTTGTGCCCCTTACACCAGAGCACCAGCCCCTTTTCTTTGCAAAAAATCTTCCAGAATTATTTTTTCTGAAGCCTAGTCTCTGTTTTTTCCCTTCCTCAGCTTCTTTGTGCTTCAATACTTCTTTCTATTGACCTTTGACACTCTTCTTTCTAAGAAATAAGAACTTTTATTTTTAGATTTTGTAACCTTCCTCCTTATTTTTGAGTTTTTCTACTGTTAAGAGCTTGAAATCAATCCATTGCATTCTTCTCTCCTATCCGACTGAGCAGGAACTCTAGCGAAGGGCATCATAAATCTATGAATCATCTCATTTGGTTCTTTGAAGTCATTTTTCTAAACATCTCTCTTTTGTTTGAGGTTCTTGGTTCTCTTTGTTATCTTTTGTTTTCTTTTTCTTCTTGTTTCAATCATAGCAAGAGGGTGTGTTGTTTGTGCAAAATCTGCTTATGCTTTTTTAAATCTCCTTGATCTGAAAGGATAATTGGCAGGAGAAGTTTTTGCATTGAATTAATCATAATTCACATACAAGTGAAAAAGATACATCTTAGTGATTGGTTTGCATATTAGAAGGAATTTCTAATATGTTTTCATCATTACATTGAATTCGATTGAGAACAAATTGATTGAGGACATTCCATATTAGTGTTTGATAGTGAAAATGACTCTTTCTCTTTACCTTAAATAGACGTTCATTGAAAAGAAACGATTTATTATCATATTTTATGAATCTTTTGGGAATTGAGTCATCATTCCATCAGTTTCACTTTCATACACCCTTTGAGTAAAGAATAGTTGTAAAACGAATGCTAATTAAAAACTATCTAGAACAATTTTTTTTGTTTTTAGGTTCTTCCACCAACAATAGACTAGGGTTAGCACTTTTGATTAGGTTGTGAGTACAAATCTCCAAAGTTTTCAAAAAAAACATTAGCATCTTGAGCTAGGGAGAGTCAAATCCAATTGTCGCATTAGTTTTCTGGGATCCCCCTCTCACACAGGGGTTATGTATGAGGTCGCATTCGGGCGAATTATGAAGATTATTCCTTCGTGGTTCAACTGTTTATAGTGGTCAGATCATATATTGGGGGTCACTTGGAGGTATACCCATGATTATGTGTGGGATCCTCTCGGGTTGACTTCGGACTTGTTATCCTGCCCATACGTTTCAGATCATACTGTCGACTGTACCCACCCAGGGACTCACTGTGAATTGGTGTCTTTAGTTTCCATAATCTTTAGTGACTTACACAAGGTGACGGTGAAGGGAAGTCTCACTGTACCTAGAATAGACATTGGTCAAACTCACTTCATCTCCTTGGAGGGTAAATCCACAGTTACTGCGTGGAATCTTGCACCAAGGTGAAAGTCTGTTAAGCAGGTCACCATTGTAACTATTCCACCATATCCTAGCCCCTTCTCGACTTGATCACACAATGTTGGATTTCATCACCAACTAGTATGATCATTGAGAGAAGTTTTGTCTTCTTGGTTGATTCCTAGATTTTATTAGCACCTGTTGTTTCTTTTTGTTAGTTGGCCTTAGATTTTCAGTGTGTTCTGCTACCCTCCACAATTGAGCCTGTAGACGATAAAGGTATTCGTCGATCACGTAGGATGCAAGGGCTGCCTCCGAAAGGCTATCAACCCTTACCTCCTAACCCTCCAGAAGACAACTACCATAGAGAGGTAGAAAATCAAACTGATGCTGGAAGTGTTATTGCTCCTCCATTAGATAACTCAAAAGGTGCTTTGGTTATGGTTGAAAATCCCACTACATATGTGTTAGTAAACCCTCTCAAACCACTTTTGGTTCATCTAGACTCCCTTGGGAACATCATATATGAAGAGGTCCCACGATTACCGGAGAGGACTTTTACCGAAACATATATGGGATCCACAGAACCAATCTTTAGTGATGATTATACGACTCATGTTCATCCTAGCACCGCAGTGGATACCAATCCCACACCTGCTTGTTCTATATGGAGGAATTCATCGGAACGTGATCTCTATGAACATTTTGAATCCTTTCAACAACCCTTTCATCCTCATGATACTCCTAGTGAAACAAGACCATCCGGTCAAACCATGAATCACCCAGTCGATGAAGTTATTGACCCTACTGTTATACCAACACAAGTCCATCCTAATGTTGGACTCATCACCTCTACTCATTTCCAAGGAACTTCAATTCTTACCCCTGTTTCTACAATCTTTTACTCTATAGTTCTACATGTTCCACATGATCCTATTGGGACATCTTCTCACCCGAGAATGGAGACCCCTGCCGACCAAACACAACCAGTTGGAGGGAAACCACCATCTAATGAACCTTTCCCTCCTAGAGGACTACCTTTCCATGGTGGGCCTACCCCTCTCGGGCGACAACCCCATTTTCATGCTCCTTATGGAGGGAAACCTCCATTTTCTAGTCATACCCTGATCGTTAATCCACCACTCGTAGGGGGGTAACCTTCGTTTGCTAGAAACCCTTCAAAATCCTGGGGAGTATCTTCAGGAGGCACTTTCATTCAACCCCACATTGGGGGGAACTCATCTCATAATCCACTAGGAGGGGTATCAAATCCCATTCCTTCCAGAACATCTTATGGACAATCTTATCTGGGCAGCATCCCAAACACCACCTGGAGTTCTTTGGGACCACAATCTTATCCTCCTCATGGGTCTAATGTGTATCCACCTCCGAGATCTACTCCTTACCATACTCAAAGGAAAAATGTTTATCCTCTTCATGGGAAAGAAAATCACCCGGCCTATAATTCTCAAAACCCACCGGTTTATGCAAATGTCTCTCATCCATCATCGAATCCTGCTTATCTTGGCCAGCAACAACCGTATGTAGGAGGACCTACTCGTTACAACTATCCACCTTACCTAGTTTATGGTCCTACTGGTGTTCCTATGCCGCACCAGTATCATATGCAAATTAACCAACAACTACCTTTCCTTGCGACTCTGTATCTCCCATACTTGTTTTGGTTAACTAATGATCTTATTTTTCATTCACCTATTTGGCCATTCGTTCCAGCTAAACTTCCTTCTGATATTTTGAAATTTGATGGAAAATATGGCGAAGATCCAAACAACCATGTGATGACTTTCCATTTGTGGTGTTCATCAAACTCCCTCATGGATGATTCTGTACATTTGCGTCTTTTCTAGCGAACACTTACAGGCTTGGCACAAAGTGGTATATTGAACTACCACGTTCTTCTTTTCATGATTTCAATTCCCTCACCATGTCTTTTCTCATGCACTTTCAACTACCTATTTGCTAAGATATGAGTACTAAACTCTTGACCTCCCTTCATCAAACTAACTCTGTGCATATCTCTGATCATATTCATGAGTGGAGGCGATGATGAAGGATGATCAAGGCAATCATTCCCGACATATTATTGGGGGAATGGTTTACTAAATCACTTTTACCCCCGATCGCTCGCGATGTCTCTATGGGTGGTGCAGTCACTGAGGAAAAATCCATCGCTTGGGATCAGTACTTAGATTTGGTTAATTCACAATATGGTACTTTGTATGATTTGCTTCCAAATGTTGCTCAAGCTAATACCTATCCATCTAAGTCGTCATCTTCATCCCATGCAGATGGTGCTATCAGTTCCATCAAAACTCAATCTACTTCCCAATCGACCACACTCTCCTCTATGTCCCCCCAAACTCATATATCTAAGGTGAATGTAGTTCAATCTGCACCTTCACAACAATCCGAAGGTAAGAATAGGACAAAGAATAAATCAAAAAATAACAATGAGCAACCAAAAAATGAATCTCAAACACCTGCTACCGAAAAGAAAACACAACGAAAACTAAAATTCCTGTGTATAATTTATGGTGATGATCATTACACTCTAGAATATCCACTTCGCAATGAAGTAGCCAAAATTTTCCAAGGGAAGTCCCAACCCATTGTGCTTACTTAGCCTTTTCCACAGCAACAATCCATGGTTGCTCAAACCCCCTCTCCTGCGGGTAGTTCTATCCATCCTATTGATGAGGCCTCATGAAGTGCACATATTTATATGTTTAATGGGATTAATTTGACCACTTTCTCTAATACATATGACACACCAAGTAACCCTTACAAAGGAAAAGAGATTAACGGTACCAATACTTTATCGGATCCATCACCATCTTCCAATAGTCTTCCATCGGTTAATACTCTATCTAGACCACTTCAGATTGAGAAACCTATGTTTGACTCTATCTTACGCCCTCCTAAGAGCACTATCTGCAAAGCTACCTTTAATCCTAGTTCACGTGTTGCCTAGAACTACAACATTGTTGAAGATTTGGCTCAAGCACCATGTGCTATGTCTGCGTTAGAAGTTCTACAACACTACCCCAATCAACATAGAACACTCTTGGTCTCTATTGGCACTGTTGATCCTGAGTCGTCCAACCATATCATGTTTAACCTGGACAATTATGCATCTCGGCTCTCCCACCAACTTTCTTTCCAAGTTGATGTTGTTGTTCACAATCAACAAATCCATCGAACTATTCTGAATGAGGGAGCCTAAACTTGTGTCATGTCTTTAGCATGTTGGAAAGGTTTAAAATCATCCGCACTTAACAAATCCCCAACGATGTTATGTGCCTTCGACAGACAAAGTTTTTATCCCCATGGGATTTTACAGTCCCTGCCCATCCAATTGGGTGGCAAAATTGTTACTGTTGATGTCGAGGTGGTCGATGCTCCCCTCAATTACAACTTGTTACTTGGAAGAAGTTGGTTTTATTCTATGACTATTTTTTCCTCGTCGGTCTTTCAATGTGTACAATTTCCTCATCAGGACAAAATTGTCACTGTTGATTAGTTGGATTTTTGCATGACCGATGCTCACATTCCCTCTACCAACAATATTCCTTTCTTGGGAGACCACAAGATCACATATGAAAGCGTTGGTGTTGGCTTACTGAAATATTCTAGCCTCATGGGTACCTTCCCTACACCACTTCCATCGACTACACATCATATTGCCACCGTCGATATGATTTTGACCACGTCTTATCAATCTTTGGAATCATCTGACTCTTGGATTGTACCTTGTCCATTGGAATTTGATGCACTAGGTAACACCGTGCCACTTAGTCCAGCCAAACCATCATATGTTTCTATCCAATCCACTTCTCCCTCATCAGATGACCAACATCTATTGGCAATCGGCATTTTCTCGATGCAATCCAGGTTGAGTTCCTTATCATTTACAATCAACTGCATTTCCCCAATTTTTCCCTTGGATGAATCTATCATGGAAATGTTGCGCACTGAAGAGGTACCTTGGGATGATAACCATCATCGATCCTCTTTTCTTCCCCCTCTTGAAGATATTTGGGAATATATACAGTCTATCTCCCCTCCTGACGATGATTTTCTATCGTCTCCCATGCCTTCAACTTTCGATGATTTGGATCTGGTATTTGACATGGCGATTTCTTCAATAGGGCTATTGGAGCATGATCTCCTTAACCCTGTCATGACCCTTGACTTGTGTTCCTTCTAGAGTGATTATCTTCCATCCAGCGAAGATCTCTTGGAAGCCATGACCGATTTTTGTCCTTTGACATGGTGTCCATCCAGGACATTATCCTCTTGGAAGTCATGATCAAGAAGAAGCTATGAGCATAGTTTCTCTTCTCTGTGGCAAGCTTGTTAAAAAATGAAACAGAGGCTTTGAGCATAATTTTCCTCTCTGTAACAAGCTCATTAAAAAATGAAACATAGGCCCTGAGCATAGTTCTTTTCCTGTGTCAATCTCATTAAAAAATGAAATGGTCACCTCTCCTGAACCTTCTTTTCATCCACCATTCTCCTTTTTCTCATCTACTAGAGAAATTGGTGACAAACTCAAAGTCTGTGAATGAATTGAAGCTTGGAGGGCATGTCTCCAGCCTTTGAAGATCATTCTGGAGTTAAGACACTAACTTTCAAGCTGGGGGCATACCAAGCTTAGTCTTTGTTCTTTCTCATGCTCGTAAATACATGAGAATGCATCTGGCTAAAATTTTATCTCTTTTTCGGACCTGTATGGATACACGAAAAAGGAACCCCCTGGAGTCATCTTTAAGCTCTTTTCAGACTCTCTAAACATGAAAATATTTCCGAGTGATCTTTCTTCCTTTCCCACTCATTAAAAGGTTTGAAAGGGCGTATTTCAAGTGATAATTTATCTCCTTTTTAGCCTTGTGAGACTAACATTACGAAAAAGGACAACATTGGAGTCATATTTAAGTTCTTTTCAAACTCTCTAAACATGAAAAGATTTCTGAGCGACCTTGTTCTTTTCACACTCATTAAAGTATTTGAAGAAAACTTCTATCGAGCGATATTTTATCTCTTTTTTGGTCTCGTTAGAATACTTTATGAAAAAGGAACTGAAAGAGTTCTCTTTTAAGTGTTTTTCCAGACTCTATAATCATGAAAAACCTTCGAGTTTTCTATCTTTGGACTTGTTAAACAAATATTGATAGGCACATACGGGATCAAACCCTTAATTCTTCTAGTTAGTTAAACAAAGGAAGAGGAACTTACCAAAGGTGAGTTATATCGAGCATGTGTTACCTCCCTCAGGGTTGTTAAATCAAAAAGAGGTACTCATCTATCTAGATGGGGGAAAAATTGAAAGAAGCAAGCCAAGCAGTTTTTGAGAACATTACCAGTAACTCTTAAGAGTCACCCTTGAACACGGTACATTGTCTTTGTACACATCTTAATCTGTTGAACCTCTACACTGAACCAATCCTCTAAGTTTTTCTTACTCCTTTGGGTCACCCAACGAAATTCACAGTATCCACTGCATCATCATGTTTTGGTCCATCTCATGCTTATGTTATTCTGCCTTAGTGTTCAAGGAAAGTATCTGCCTCGAGAGTCAACCATCAGAAATATCTTTTTTCAATACCTGTGTTAGTCCATGTTCATTTGATCTACCAATTACATCTCTGTGTCCATTTTGTGCTGTTTATGGGGGATACATCAAGGCCCTCCTTCGATGAGTCTATTCCCGTCGACTTCAACACATTATCCAGGAACTAGACTTAGAAACCAGTTAGTACTTTGGGATCTTCATGCTTCAATGGCAGGCCTCCTCATGTTCAAAAGTGGGTTTACATCATTGACCTCTCATCGAATGATTCCACGAATGTTCGACTTCAGCTCATCCATTCACATTCATTGGAATATACTAGAGTACATTGGGAATCATTGACATCAGTGGTGATTTGTCTTATGCTTGTTAACGAATTACATCATTGACCAGTAATCAAGTGGTTTCTGCCATGTTTGACATTAGGACATCTATTCACATGGTTAGATTTGTACTAGATCAGGATCGGTAAGAAGACCCTAGGTTGAGTGATCACTCTGATATGTACTTTGCCCAAGTTGTGATGGAGTTTCTTTTGAACAATGACACATATATTGTTACATAGATCCACTTTGTATTGGTCGTGGCTATGTCTTGTCATCTCGTAGATCCACTGTGTATTCTTCATGGCTATGATAAGTTCAGGCCATGGGAGTACAGAGCCACAATGTATTTTCAGTGGCTATACCTTTTTATCAATATAATTATGGATCCACAGTGTATTTTATGGAAGCCATATCTTGCAAGTCTTGATCACCCAAGCATAGGTATGCCTACCTTGGGTTTGAAGCATGTCATAATATTTGTTGGATGTTTGTGTGCAACTTCTATCAGGTTCACTGAGTCCACACTCTTGCTTTAAATATTTGTAAATTGTTTCAACCATCATTCTCTCTTCTGACCTCACACTTTAGGGGGCATTCCGTTACACATGAAATTTGCACACCTAGGTACCTCGCCCTAAGTGTCGTAAAGTGTCGTGTAAGTGTTGCATACACCTTGACACCATGGAATAACCTATGTCACAATCCCTAGTCAATGGGGAGAAGGGATATATTACATGAAGGAAGAAATACCAAGTACACATTAATTATTATTAATATTCATGGAAAAGGAATTGATTAAGTGTGAGAATCAAGTGCACATGAATTATTATTAATATTCAAGAAAAAGAAAGTAATTAAGTGTGAGAATCCACCTCAGATTCGGTTTCCTATTTTTCAGGGAAGGTGGAGGATCTCATGGATGGTTGAAATATTTCCTCCTTAAAATCCTTGAGAGATATTTCCTCCCCAAAATCCTTAAGAGATATTTTCTCCCTAAATATATTAGAGATCCCTTTCTTAGTGGATCCAATGAGAGATTCTCTCCATGGTGATTAAGTCTCCAAATCTTATATAATGAGGGATTTCCATGGAGGAGGGGGAATGGAGACTTAGAGATACCAAACTTATGATCTCAAGGGAATGGAGATTGAGAATTATACCAAACTTATGATCTCATGAGTGGTATGTCATTTGGAGCATCAACATTATGTGTGTGGACTGTTTAAGAAAGGGTTTGGACAAGGGGAACTTGATGAAGCTGCTTCACTCACATTTATGGTTGTAAGTTTTCTTCATTGTTGTTCTCATTAATATAATATGCTTGGCATGCTTCTTTCAATTCTGTGTTTGATCTCACATGAATTCATCTCTAATAGATAGATTTATTTCGAGATAATCTCAGTAGAATAGGAAGTTGTTTGTACTTTTGTTTGTCTACAGGGCTTATTGAGGAGTTTAAGATTGGAGCTCAACTTGGACAGTGCAGGGACAAACACTGGTAAAAGGTACTTCTTTTCTCCTTCCTTATCACACATTAGTTTATCTAGATCTAAAAGGAAGCGAGTGTCCATGTTAAGCACCTTCTGTCTTAAGAGTTAAGAGTCTAGCTCTCAAGAGGAGATATACTTGTCTGCAGGGAGATTTTCCTTCAACAGTATTGTCCTTGAAACACAGGGCCTTTCCTATAGTTGGCATACGAAGAGCACTTTTAGCCTATGTGTCCATCCATAGAGAGTTTTCAGGTTCTGTACTGGGTGTAGCATGAGGATACAAGGTAAGTTTCTTTGTGTCGTAACCATCAGAGATGGTCATAGAACCAGATCGACAACCTATGAAGGCATCCGCTGTGGCTAACCATGGTCATCCCAGAATTAAAGGATGGCCTCCCAGACTGGATTTGGGTTGCAACATGACAAAATCAGTAGTATACTCCCATGATTCTACTGAAATAAATAAATCATCGATTACTCCTTCTGGTCTAATGGTAGAGCGATCAATTAATTCTAGAACAATAGGAGTAGGTTGGATTTTTCTTCCAAGTTGCAACAACTGTGTAGTTTCTATTGGCATGATGTTAATTGTTTCCCCTAAATCAACTAGTACATGCGGAATAGATGTCTATTCCATTTTAACTGTGATGGTAGGGTTTCTTGGGTCACCATATTTAATAGGTGGAGTTTTGCCTAGAATTAGCTCAGACAAATCCCCCACTAAATGCATTGTGAGGGGATCTTTAGGTTTTCGTATAGGTTTTTCGATACAAAGATCCCTCACAGTCTTGGCATAAATAGGGACATCCCTTATTTCTTGCAGTAGTGGAATATTAATGTGCATATTTTGCAATTCTCCAAGGAGATTGAAAGATGGTAATTCCATAGGCTTGGTAATTTTCAGTCTTTCAGGGAATAGTGGATTTGTTGATTCTAGAATGGGTTGGTCAATTTCTTCTATATCAGCAGATGGTCTCTCCCTTGATTCCTTATCTGATTCTGAATATGGAGCATCTTCAACTATTAGCTCAACTATTCTACCTGATCTTAAGTTTATTTCATCACAAGGCATAGGAGTAATAGATAAGGTTGGCACATTATGTATGTATATGTTTTGAATGACCTTATTCTTTGGGTTTGGGTTAGGTTGCACATGCATCTGAGGTCGTAAGGGAGGATTTTTTGGTGAGTTACTGAAAGGAAATTGCAGCTGTTGCTGCTGGTATGGGGGTTGGACCTGTTGTTGAAAGAAGTTCGGTTGGTGTTGGCTTTAATAACTGAGTTGTTGTCGAGGACCTCTCCCATATGGGTTCCATTGCCCATAGTGATTCAGTTTTTGGGGCATAGGTAACCATGCATTGGGATTCTGATAGGAGGGTGGCATTTTATTTGGAGGGGGGGCATTCGACTGGCCATATGGTAGCTGATTTTTCCAATAATTAAATGATGGAGGAGAGAATTGAGAATTCATACCTTGACCTCTTGCCTGCCATTGTCTCCTTTGTGTGATCAGATAGATAGCCTCTACTTCCTCATTAGTTTCTTTCATTGATTCTTTTACCCCTGGTAGAGAAGGGCATTGGTCAGTGGCATGGTCTAATTCACAAATAAGGCATACCTGAACACTGTTTAGTGGGCACTCCCTTGGTGGATGTTTCTTCTTGCATTTTGGACAGAAAATGCATAATAATTGATCTGGTTATACTTGTTTCTATTTGACCTGCAAAGTATCCATTTGTGAGGCAAAAGAGTTAATCATCTCTGTTTTGAAACTTTCTAACAACTTACCTATTTCTTCTCTTATTGATCCTCCATTGGTTGATTTTTGTACCCTTGAAAAAGTGGTATCCTTGGTAGCTGGCTTGTTCCTTGTAGATCCTCGAGAAAATATTTTGCAAAGATCTATAATGTCCTCATAGGATTCCTTAGATATATCTCCCTTTCCAAGCATATTCAACATATATAAACAATCTTCTCTAACTCCTTTTAGCAAAATGGTTTTCAGAATGTCCTTACTCACATCCAGATGGCCATACCATTGTACATTGTATTGAACAGTTCCTCTCTTCGTTCCCTTGTTTGACAATAGTCTTGGTATTTGTGCAGGAAAAGATGCCTCATTTGTATCCATGTTGAAATTTTTTCCCCTCCAAGGCTCATGAACCATCTTAATGCATTTCCTTTTAATGTAGCTGGAAACATTTTAAGCTTTTGCATAGTGGTAGTGTTGTCATAGCTTCTACACAAAATGTCAAATTCAAACAGAAACTCATCTAGATATTCAGTATATAATCCATGAAAATTTGGGAGACCTGAGAGAGGTATGTTTTCCATAGAATCCATTCCTCGTGTGGGAACATCAGAAATAGGAAAAACCAGGGTAGAGATGGTGTTTTCATTGTTTACCTGATCCCCATTGTTTTGTGGATTCTCTTGGTAGAGATCTTATTCATTATCTCCTTGATTCTCCATATGTTCTCTCTCCCTCCACTTAAAATGAACATCATCCCACTCTTCCTTAGTGACTATCCGACCGTTGATCTGATAAACAACTTCTTCTAGGTTTTCTCGGTTCCATGCTATACTTCCTTGATCCTCAATGTTCTCCAGTGTTACTTGCTAATTTGTTGGTGACAAATATTCAACTTCTCTTTCATCTTCAGCTTCAACTTCAACCCTTGATGAGAACGATGTTTCGAGAGGGGGTGTTTCTGTTGACTATGGATCACGTCCTCTTGGAGGATTGACAGGGAGAAAAATGGATCCTGAAGAAGAATCTACTATGGCTATAATCTCATCAACAATGGTTTGTCTTCCCAATATGTTAGGATTTTTTCCTCCACGTCCTCTAGTGCCTGTAAGGTTAGTAGTTTGTGGGGTTCGTTCTCTCGTTTTGTGATTCATGCAGACTATTCATTCCTAAAAAAAAACTAGTGTGCTTACCAAAATATACAATTATCTTCCCCAACAACGGTGCTAAAATGTTGGGAACTTTAATTGTCTAATTGAATGGAAAATCAAAGTATTCAATATAAATTGTCAACCCAGGGAAGTCTGTTATTTCAAGATAATTCTGCACAATCTATGCTAGATTATGAAAGCATCTCTAATCTAATTGCAGTAGGGAAGTTCTTTTTAACAAAAAAAAACAAACAATATCACTAACACAGTTGTGCTGATACAACTAGAGTGCTACAAAATTAAAATCACAATTGCAATCTAAACTGATAAATATATAAAAACCCTAAATTGCCTACCCTAATATAACTTCCTAAATTACTTTTGCAGAAAGAAACTCTGTACTATTGCAGAAAGGAAATCTACTTATTGCAAGAAGCTACTTCACACTTCTATTTCTCAAACAAGATTTTAACCTAATGCAGAAAAAGGAAAATCAGTTCTCCATCCATGTTCAACAACTGACTTCTAATTCTCATGAGACAAGTTTATGCGCATTTACTAAGAAGGAACTAAACTGTAACAACAGTTGTATTCAGAAATATCAAATAGTTAAACCATTTGCAATGAAAATGACTAAATCTAGAATTTGAAATAGAGGGGAATCAGTGAGGAAGGTGGGCCCTTTCCTTCTCACTGAATCCACTCAAAGAGATAGGTTACAGTTTGCTAAAGAAATTCAATCCACTTCTTCATTTAATTGCCAAAAAGATGTCTGTGTACAATAATCACTACTTTCTTTAGTTCAAGGAAAAAGACTAACAAACCTTTACATTACAAAAGATATGTTATTTAAAGTCAAAGTAAATCAGTGTTTAGAAACAAAAAAGTCTTGAAAATCCCCGATTCTTAGGTTGCTCGTTAGATATCATTAATACAAAATCTTTAATTCTCCTTCATCAACATCATGAGCCAGCATTCTAATCAGCAGGTGTTGCAACAGTCGTATCATAACAGAACTGGTGGCGTCTATTGTAACAGCTTCCGAGATTAACAAGATTTTGTTATAGCAGTTGTGTAATAGCTTCTAGGATTGATGGGCATCCGTTTCAGAAGTCATGTAACAGCTTCCAGGATTCACACATAGTTGTAACAACAACGAATTTATCAAAGTGGGTTGTTATAACATTTTGATCATTAGTTAAATCATTTCATGGGTAAAATAAGTGAACATTATCAATCAAATATGCTAAGTAAATGAAAATATAAAAGCAAGATGAATAGTTCATACCTTGGGAAAAAGGGTCTTGGTGCTCATTATAATAGTCATTTAGCTTAGGAATGAGAAGGTTGAATGATCAAAAGGTGTAGTGAAAAAGGGACATTTAAGGGTCCTAATAGCCTTCAAGATCTCCTATATTGGCGAAACTTTGATGCATCCATGAGATCCTCCTCACGCTCTCTTTCTCAAAATAAATCTTCAATCATGCTCAAGACATCTTCACCAAATATGCTCTCACAAGAAGATTTCCATCAATACTCCAAAAGATATTCTCACAAGAAGCTCTCCATTGATCCACAAAAAGGATGATTTTTCCAGAGAACATTGCTATCTTATTTATACTTTCATCCTCTAGGTCACTTAACCCATTTTCCTCATTTTAGGGTTAACCACTTTCCACAAATAGAAATTTCTCAATTACTTTATCATTGAAATATTCCTTCTTGATTTTGTCACCTCACTTTATGATTTAAATAATCTTCTTTGATTTTGTCAATTCATTTTATTATTTAAATAATATGTCTTGACTTTGTCACTTTACTTTATCATTTAAATAATGATTTCTTCTTTTCAAGAACTTTGACTTCTTTGACCTTTTTGGACTTCAATCCTTCATATGGGGGTCCTTCAACTTTGTAGGGCCATAACTCTCAAACCATGAGGAGTTATGTGAAATTCCAAATACCAACAAAAATGGCATGACAAGAACTATCCATCTAGGATAGTTTTACCAAAACAATCAATGATCTTCATCTCATTATTCCACATACAACCATGGGTTCTCTCAACCAAAACTCAACCAAAAAGTGTCTTCCTATGAGGAATTTCACCATAAGGGGACCACTTTGGAGTTCATCCATTTGTACAGTTACAAGAAAATAATGAGTCATATTTACATTAAACAAACTATGCATCATATATCCATCTTCATCATGTACCAATGACAACTCATTGATCCATCTTCATCTATGAATCATATCAATGATAACTTATTGATCCATCTTCATCGATTGGTTTCCACTTGACATCTATCATTCTCATCAAGGAAAATATATATACATCGTTCATCAATCATAAATCAATTAGGCCTATCCATCAATCCATCACTTGACATCAATCCATCAAACCATTGACATCGATGACAACATGATCCAACATGGAGAAATAAATTTCCATTTTTGGAAAATCCAAATTTAAGAATAATTTTTCATTTATGGAAAATATGAATTTGGAATCTTGGATTTTGTAATTATTATTTTAACTATTGGGGAAAGGTTTGAATTTCCCAACTATCCTATTTTGATGGACACATGTATGAGACAAAATTTTTAATAAATTAAATGATGGAATACAAATGGAACAACCAGGTTAAAAATATATGACTATAACTCCATGTTTATGGATAAATTCGTGAGTGCGGACACAGACCAATCTCCCCAAGATCCACCTGGATCTGGAACAAACCGTAACAGAATACTACTCTTTCCCTAGATCTAACTATTGAACGAACTAAGAGAAATGGATAGTGTTCATACCTTGTAAACGCTCTCCTTTAATCTCTGTTGTTCCTCCCTCTGCTCCGATGCTCTTGTGTCGTCCAATCACAACAACACAAACCAATCATAGCAAAGGCATTAATATATTCAATACCTAGTCTATACATGTGATCAAGGAATCATGTAATAAGATGACATCATCATTATGGGAAAGGGACA
>ML779972.1:695050-709754 GCA_009831015.1 Picea engelmannii
ATTTTGGAGAACCAGAGGCATGTGTGACACTTGGACGGCGGAGACTGTTAGAGGGTTAGTCATTAAAAATTAATTAATTAATGATTTAAGAATTAGGTCAGTCTCAAAATTCTATAAAAGGAGGGGAAAGGAAGGAAGAAGGGGGGAACGGTTAGCGTAACGTTACGCTACCGAGTTGTGGCTTGACGGATTGCTTGTGAGGAGTTGGGTATATCTCAGCTATGTTTGGAGTGGTAGCTCAGCCGCAGAGGCGAGCTGAGACGCTAGTCTATCTCTGGTTCTGGTGTGGCCCCTTTGCAGCTCGGGGGGCTAAGGGGGAAGAAGAGTACCCCTAGCGTTGGCTGGGAGGTACCGGTGATCTTTCTATGGTTGGCAAGCGGGAGCGGCATGGAGTGCGGACGACGCAAGAGGACCGCGTTGAGGCAAAGGTATGGTTGTTTTTGAATTGATAGATTAGGATGCATTGTGATCTATGCTGGTTTCAGAATATTGTTGTACTTGGATTCATGGTTGTCATATTTTCTACTTGGTGATTAAAAGTATAGCTGCTGCCACTTCAATTTTCTTTATCTTAAAAACTTTAAAAAATATATATATATATGAAATTTTTGCCCATGTTACTAGAATGGTTGTCGTAACTAGGAAGGTCGTTACAACACCATAGTTAAGATATTATTAATGAAAAGTTGCTATCTGAAAATTCGCAACCCTCAAGGATCAGGTAAGGTAACACCGCATGCAGCAGCATGGCAGCGATATAGCCTCCATTAAAAAGACAATAAATTTATATATATTCTAACCTAAATTTAACTCACAAACGAACCCAAAATTTTATCGGAAATTTAAAACCATAAAGGTAAGAGCTAAAGTGAACCTAAATCAAACATCTAGGAATTCTGCCAGAATTTTATCGACAACGACCCTACAGAACCAGCATGATGAATTCCCTGCAATTAGAACACTGCCTTAATTAGGCCGGGGTTTTACAGCAGCGTATCAACCAAAATAGCAATTGGGAATGTTTAACACCCAACAGTGAAATGGCATAACTGGAACCCAGTCAAAGATAATATATTCTAACATCGGGGGATAGTAATAACCAGAACATCGAACAATGATTTGGACTCCCTATGTTAAGCGATGGCGTTGGAACCATAAGGTTAACAATGACTATGCCAGCTATATGACGCTAGAGAGTCCCTAAAGTTAGCACCCGGCTCGTTGGGATAGGACGATAGTAATCTTAGTATCAACTGTGAATGCCAGACCCAAAATAGAAGGGAGCCATGCATGAAATTACGAGAGGGCAGGAAAGAACGCTGAGGTAAACTGTCCACTGGGCGTGCGAAAATAAATGCCATGGCTGCGCAACGCAGCGATACCGCATATTGGCTAGATGCAATTAAAAATGCATCTCAGGATCACACCCGTGGAATAGAACGCCCACAAATTGAACGCAGTGATAGCAGCGGGAGAAGGGAAGATTTCCCAAAATCGAATGCCCAAAAAAATTCACAACGAAAACAACAAAAATTAATCAAGATCCCACCCGAAATTTTTTTTTGGACGCCCATAGACAACAATGCACAACATTAATGTAAAAAAAAAGCCCCACCCCTTTCAAAATTTAACACGAGCAATGCAATGAATCTATGATTCGTTGAAAAATAAGTCAACTGAAAATGCAGGGATTTAAATTCCATTCAACTACGAAATTACTGAAGACGCGGGGGTTTTCATTTTCGTTTCCAGACAACTTTTAAACTCTGGGTGTAGGAACTCTGAGGTTACTAAAATTAAAGATTTACACAGTCCCGTGCCACAGTAAAACGTAGACCAGATTGATGAAAATAACAAGAAAACAATTACGCGGTCAGAGTAATAACACTAACTAGGAATTCGCCAGATGATAAACATTTTAACTCTAACCATCTGTCATCTATGGAAACAGAAACACAACAATATTATATAAATTCATCCAAAACACCTTTTCAATTCCAAGCAGAATTACATCATACAATCCAGTTGCATTCTATTCTACCAGTCTGAGAAATCATACCGTTGCCCTTTAGTTTGTCCTCGACTGGCTGTCCACGCGCTCCGCCTCGCTCCTGCTTGCCGACCGCAAAAGGCTCACCGGTACCTCCCAACCAAACGCTAGGGGTACTCTGCTTCCCCCTTAGCCCCCTGAGCCGCAAAGGGGCCACACAAGAACCAGAGATAGAATAGTGTCTCATCTCGCCTCCATGGCTGAGCTACCACTCCAACAAAGCTAAGATTACACCCAACTCCTCACAAGAAAATCCATCAAACCACAATTCGGCAGCGTAACGTTACGCTAACCATTCATCCCCTTATTCCGTCCTTTCCCTTTCTTTTATAGCCAAAAGAGACCCACCCACTTTCCTGATTATTAATTAAAAAATTATTTTTTTTATGACAAAACCTCTAAACAATCTCCGTCGTCCAAGTGTCACTAAACCCTAGGGTTCTCCAATAATTAATTTATGTTTAATAATTAAAAGTCTAAATTCCCTCACACCCCCAAAATTGCTCCTTAAATTTCTCCTAGGGTCCCTAGATCTCCTCTCATCCTTTTAATCACTTTCCTAAAAGGACGTTCTGAAATTTAGTAATTCCTTTAATGCAGATTCCTTTTTCGCTTTTTCCCCAATGTCCCCTACTTTCCAAAAATTAAGTTTCCTTTAATTCTAGCTTTCTTATTTTTATTTTATATCATTTTTTTTTCTTCTTTTATTCTCTCTTCCCATTTTTATTTATTATTATAAAAAAAAATTCGTTAAACCCTCAAATGATAAATTCGCTTAAAATTCTTTTCAATGTAAAAACAAATATTTTTATTTTTATTTTTTATTATTTTTTTTTGAAATCTTAAATTTTATACTCCCCTCTTTAATAAATTATTATTTCTTCTTTATCCATTAAAAGCCAAGGGTTACGCTTATTTTAATTCCCCCATTACTTTACCCCCTTTTATTTTTAAGAACATTAATTGACACCTAGGAGGGTTTTAGTTTACGCCCTAGGAGGATCTTTTCTTAGGGATTGTCAAAAATTTTGTCTTAGAGGTGTTTTAATCTAGGGTTGATTTGAACAGGAGACAATTTAATTAGGGGAGGCGTTGTAAGAATTTATCAGGTTCTAAGGTCTCAGGGTCATCTAGGCTATCTCATCGTCATCCTCAAAGAGACGTGCCCTTCAGGACGCACTACGTGCTCCAAGGGTGCCACTCGCCTCGATTGCTTCTGTCACGCGACGTGCCCTTCGGGACACACCACATGCTCCAAGGGTGCCACTCGCTGACTTGTAATTATCTGCGCGACGTTCCCTTCAGGATGCACCATGTGCTCCAAGGGTGCCACTCGTTGGCTTGACGGATTGGTAGACTCTATAACCCCTGGAGTCAACACTCTGCCAGGTGAATCTCGTGGGAGACTAAGGGCTCTAAGGAATAAGGCCCCCGCCTTCTTGCGCGCCCCTTAGAATCATCGTGAGCGACTGTCACAGTCTACCCTCACTGCATCATGGATCCTCTCGAACTAGGTAATCGTTAACCTACAGTTCGAGCCATGGCGGGAGTGCTAGTAGGCTGTGGCAGGGCTGCTATCCACACCTCTCCCTCAATCTCTCTGGAACTCGTGTGTGGCCCCTCTACTCCATATGTGAGTCTGGTCGGCAAGCTATCGTCAGCCTGCATCATCAACCATCATGTCAGATAATGTCAACAACACATCATAGAATCAATAGCATATCATCAAATCAAAATAAAATCACCGTAAATGAAACAACTCAAATATCCCACTCCCTGACTCAATCTAGAGTCCAAGGGAGTTTCACTGATGCCTCTGCATCCTCAAGGTCCAAAACCTTGCACACTCAATGAAATTGAGTCAGCAGCACCTGTCTACAACAAGGTAGTAAAAACATCCTGTCATATAATTTAACGCATCATAATGAAGGAAAAAGTTTTATCATTATATAAATCTAGATCACTTGCAAGCAAGTGTCCTCAAAGAATAAGTTTGGTAAGTGCGCTAGAGCGGGATGTTACATTTTACAAACTATGACTAGGACAAATGACCATGTATGATCTAATAAATAAATTCACAGATTTGTTGAGGTTTGTACCATACATCAAGGAAGATAAGTTAAAGATACAAGGGCTCTTAAGATGTCTACCACAATATTACAAGGAAATGATCAAATTTGATAAACCGAATTCTTTAAATGAAGTATTAATAAAGGCTCAAAAGTGTTATGATCATTACAAACAAAGATATGAATTTCCCAATGCATGGAAAGAAATGAAACATGATAAAATGAAACAACATAAGAAAGGCTTCCAACCAAACCCTTTCCGTAATATGGAAAAGGTTTTTCAAAGGAAGGACCATCACTCTAATACACATAATTCTCAAGGGGTAAATAAACCAATTAATATGGGATTCAAGAAGGTAGGGGACCACCCCATAGAACCATTGAAATGTTGGGAGTGTGGGGAACCCCACCTGAGGAAAAATTGTACACACTTAAATACAACAAAAAGAACTTCGGTCTGTAACCTTCAAGAGGCTTCGACAATTGGATAAATTGGTAGAAGCGTGCATAAGATCAATGTAGCTCTGGATGGTAGACAAACAGATCATTAATGCACTATTGTGGAAGTTGACGGTAAAATTCATTTCAATAATGTTTCTATACTAATTGACTCAGGAGCTAGTCTGAGTTTTATTAATCTAAATTTAGTATAATTGAAAATGTTAAATAAGTTAAAACATTCTAAAACTTGGTTAGTACAAATAGAAATGGGGACTAAAAGAAAAGTAACTAATTTTATTTCTTATTGTGAACTTAGTATAAATGGTCAGAGTACAAAGTTAAATATGAATAGATTACCTTTGGGGTCCTACGATATAATTATCAGAATGGACTGGTTAGAAAAACAAAAAGTGATATTAAATTGTTACAAAAGTTTGTTTGTGTATAAAGATGAAAATAATACAATCAGAATAGTACAAGGAATCAAAAAACCAATTTCTGTTAGGAAAATATCAACACTGCAATTTAAGACATGTATTAATGAAGTTTGACAAGTATATGTTTTTCAAGTAGCTAATATCCTAGGGGAAGAAATAAAACCAAGTTTAGAAGACTTTACATTCCTACATGGGTTCAGAGACGTATTTGTAGAATAAATACTAGAACTACCTCCAAGGAGAGATATAGAGTTCTTTATATATCTACTACATGGATCTTCCCCGATGTCCAAGTAACCGTATAGAATTAGTATACCCAAAGTAACCAAATTTAAAATTCAACTACAAGAACTGTTAGATAAAGAATATATCAGACCAAGTGTTTCACCCTGGTGAGCACCAGTTTTATTTGTTAAAATAAAGATGAAACTTTGAGATTGTGTATTGATTATCGACAACTGAATAAAATGACGATTAAGAATAAGTATCCTTCACCTATAATTAACCATCTCTTTCATCAGGTTGGAGGAACAAAGATATTCTCTAAGCTAGATTTGAGGTCTTGTTATCACCAAGTCAGGATAAAGGACGAAGATGTAAATAAAAGAAAATTTAGAACACGTTATGGACACTACGAATTTGTAGTGATCTTGTTCAGACTTACTAATGCACCAACAACCTTTATGTGATTGATGAATAGTATATTCAACCAACATATCAATAAATTTTTGTTGGTTTTTATCGATGATATTTTAGTTTATTCAAAAACTAAAGAAGAACATGAAGAGAATCTAAATGTATTACTACATACTTTAAGAGAACACAATTTATATGCTAAGTTTGATGAGTGTGATTTCTACCAAAGAAATATGTAATATTTAGGGCACGTAATATCATAAGATGGAATTGCAGTGGACCTGGAAAATATTAAAGGCATTATGGAATGGCCTATTCCTAAGGATGTAGCAAACATAATATCATTTATGGGGATTACTGGTTATTACCAGAGGTTTATCAAAGGATTTTGTATAATTGCATATCTGATTAAATCATACAAAAAAATGGAATAAAGTTTAATTGGTCACAAAAATTTCAAAACACTTTTTATAATCTAAAAGGACTGTTAACTATAACACCTATCCTAAAAGTAGTAGATCCATATAAATACTTTATATTTTGCATAGATGCGAGTAAAGAGCGATTAGGAGGTGTGCTAACACAATATGGAAACGCCATATGTTATGAATCATGTAAATTGAAAGAACACGAATGAAACTATGTGACTCACGATTTAGAATTAGCAGTTGTGATTAATGCATTAAAAATGTGGCAACATTATTTAATGGGAAGGATAATTTTGGTACTAACCAACAACATTGGTGTAAATAATTTGTTCAGTCAACAATATCTCAATTCAAGACAAGTTAGACGGTTTTCCTTTTTAAGTGAGTTTGATTTTGAAGTACGACACATCAAGGGTAAGGAAAACAAATTTGCAGATGCACTAAGTTGGAGGACTAGTGGGATTTACGAAACAATTATCAACAAAGAAGAAAATGATATCGAACATAGAATAAAAATGACAAGTAGTAATGATGAAAATTACATCAAAACAACAACAAAATTGCAAGGAAATGCAGAAAATATGAACAAAACATATTTGAGTATAGATAAAAATGGGTTGTTAATGTTCAAGAATAGGTTGTATGTGCCTAATGTATTGATTTAAAGATGGCATTTCTTGATGAGCCACATAAAAAAGTATATTCTAGTCATCAAGGATACCAAAAAACGATAGCAACACTAAGGAAATAGTTTTATTGGCCTAACATGAAAAACAAAGCAGATGGATATTTGTCTAAATGTTTATATTTTCAAAAGCTAAAGGATAAGCACCAACATTCGGCAGGTCTGTTACAACCTCTTCCTATACCTGAGTGGAAATGGGAAATTATTTTGATGGACTTCATCACAAGTTTTCCTAAGACTCAAAGAAAAAATGATTCAATTAGGGTAGCGATTAATAAACTAAGTAAATATGCACATTTTATACCTACGAAATCTACTTACAAAGTGATTAATATTGTTGAAATTTTATGAAATAAATTTTTAGATTGCATGGAATTCCTAAGATGGTGATTTCAATTAGATATGTCAAATTTACATCCAATTTTTGGAAATAATTGTTTGTAGGTTTGGGTACTAATTTGAATTTTAGCACAAGCTTCCACCCACAAACGGATGGGAAAATAGAGTGAACAAACCAAATTATCGAATACACATTGTCAATGTATGTAAGAGAAAAACCAACTAAGTGGGAATAATATCTATACTTAATTGAGTTCACTTACAATAATGGTTATCAGGCATCAACTAAGATGAGTCCCTTCGAAGTATTATATAGAAGGAAATGCACAACCCCGATCAGTTTGGATAATCCATTTGACATGATTATTGTGGGATCATAAATGCTACAATAAATGGAAACAATTGTAAAAAGGGTACAACAAAACTTGAAAGAGGCACAAGATCGACAAAAAAACTATGCGGATCTAAAAAGAAGACATCAAGAAGTCAAAATTGAGGAACATGTATACCTAAAAGTCAAAGAAAGAAGAAGCTCTCTAAAAATAGGAATTTGTTACAAGTTGGTGCCAATATATTGTGGCCCATTAGATATTTTATCTCAAATCAAACCCATGGCATTTCAACTAGAACTTCCTGCAAATTTAAAAGTTCATAATGTTTTTCATGTTTCGTTATTAAAAATATATATTCATGATCCTACTCACATCATTGATTGGAACATGGTGTAGGTGGAACCAGAAGGCAGGTTCCAAGAGGAACCTCTATGCATTCTCGATAGGAAAGAAACAATACTTCGGAAGAGAGCCATCGCTTATGTAAAAGTGTAATGGAAAGCATAGTAGTCCTGAGAAGGCCACTTGAGAATTAGAAGAAGAAATGAAAAAATATTATCCAATCTTGTTCTGAGAGATGATTGAACACTGAGGATAATGTTGTACTTGAGGGGGAGAGGATGTGATATCCTCAATTTATTAGAAATTAAATTCCAGGTTGAATTTAGAAATAAATTAACAATTTTGGAAAATCCGAATTTAAGAATAAATTTCTATTTATGGAAAATCCAAATTTGGAATATTGGATTTTGTAATTATTATTTCATGATCGTTGGGAAATTTTTTTACTTTCCCAAATGTCCTCCTTTTATGGACACAACAATCATACCAAGATTGCCTCAAGCATTCATCATACCATAAGAAAAAATGATCATTGAAACAAACATGTAACCATACCAGAACTCCTGTAGATGATTTGAATTTATAGAATGTTGAACTCGAAACTTGCTTCAGATTTGAGGGACCTATTACTAACATCTAGTAAAAGTTTCATGATTTTTTTCACATGTAAGCTACTTCCTCTTCTACTCCTTGTATGTATGCACTTTCCTCCACTACAACTTTTGTACATACACACCTTATACATAAGATTATATAATGTGAGAAAGATATATCGAATAAATGTGAGAAAGATAAATATATAATGTATTATCTTCAATGTCAGGAACAATTTTGATGAATCCATAGACTTTGGTTTTCCTGACAATTTTTCTTTTTTTTTTAGTAAAATTTGGGGTTTATGACATATGGTATCAGAGTTGTAGGTTACAATGCTTGGACCTCAAGGACGCAACAAAATTGTATATTTTTTTTGGAAGGAAAAATATAACAAAGATATTAAATGTTACAAACAGAAAAATTTGTCTATTGTGAAAATGTCAGCACGGAATGAAGAAGGAGACAGGCCTAAGGGGAATCAAAACCAATAACTTCCTAGATACTTAGAACATACCAGTGAAGGAAGTTCAACCACTCAATTCTTGGAGACGATGAGGAACCTTATCATGCAATTAAAATTATTTAAAGAAGATAATGAAAAGTTGAAGAAAACACAGGAAGACTAGTTGGAAATAAATGAAATGTTGCTACGCAATATAGTAACAAATAAGAGTCCAAAAGAAAATGAAAGGGTAGAAGAGATAAAGAAAAAGTCTCCTAAGAAATCTAGTCTTGAGAAAGAAAAAGAGGACAGTTCGTTCGAAGACACACACATAACCAAAAACAAAGCATCTACTGGAAGGAAAAGAAGATAAGTGGACCACCTAGAAGGTGAGTTCAAAAAGATAAAAACCTCCACCTTTTATGGGTAATCTAATACTGGCAAGGAAGATGAAGAATTGTTGTTAGACATTAAGAAATAATTTCGTATTTATAACTATTCTAGTAATATGAAAGTTAGGATGGCCATTTACAATTTAAAGGTGAAAGCAAGTCTTTCGTGGAAAGACCTGAAATTAGCAAACAGATTGAAAAAAAAATGAATGGAATGGTTAGAATTCAAAAATTATTTCCAGAAGAAGTACTTATCATAAATTTATTTCGAAAGAAAAACTAAGGAATTTTACAAACTATGACTAGGACAAATGACCATGTACGATCTAATAAATAAATTCACAGATTTGTTGAGGTTTGTACCATACATCAAGGAAGATAAGTTAAAGATACAAGGGTTCTTAAGATGTCTACCACAGTATTACAAGGAAATGATCAAATTTGATAACCCGAATTCTTTAAATGAAGTATTAATAAAGGCTCGAAAGTGTTATGATCATTACAAACAAAGATATGAATTTTCCAATGCATGGAAAGAAATGAAACATGATAAAATGAAACAACATAAGAAAGGCTTCCAACCAACCCCTTTCCGTAATATGGAAAAGGGTTTTCAAAGGAAGGACCATCACTCTAATACACATAATTCTCAAGTGGTAAATAAACCAATTAATACGGGATTCAAGAAGGTAGGGGACCACCCCATAGAACCATTGAAATGTTGGGAGTGTGGGGAACCCCACCTGAGGAAAAATTGTACACAATTAAATACAACAAAAAGAACTTCAGTCTGTAACCTTCAATAGGCTTCGACAATTGGATAAATTGGTAGAAGCGTGCATAAGATCAATGTAGCTCTGGATGGTAGACAGACAGATCATTAATGCACTATTGTGGAAGTTGAAGGTAAAATTCATTTCAATAATGTTTCTATACTAATTGACCCAGGAGCTAGTCTGAGTTATATTAATCTAAATTTAGTATAATTGAAAAATTTAAATAAGTTAAAACATTCTAAAACTTGGTTAGTACAAATAGAAATGGGGACTAAAAGAAAAGTAACTAATTTTATTTCTTATTGTGAACTTAGTCTAAATGGTCAGAGTACAAAGTTAAATATGAATAGGTTACCTTTGGGGTCCTACGATATAATTATCAAAATGGACTCGTTAGAAAAACACAAAGTGGTATTAAATTGTTACAAAAGTTTGTTTGTGTATAAAGATGAAAATAATACAATCAGAATAATACAAGGAATCAAAAAACCAATTTCTGTTAGGAAAATATCAACACTGCAATTTAAGAAATGTATTAATGAAGTTTGACAAGTATATGTTTCTCAAGTAGCTAATATCCTAGGGGAAGAAATAAAACCAAGTTTAGAAGACTTTACATTCCTACATGGGTTCAGAGACGTATTTGTAGAATAAATACTAGAACTACCTCCAAGGAGAGATATAGAGTTCTTTATATATCTACTACATGGATCTTCCCCGATGTCCAAGTAACCTTATAGAATTAGTATACCCAAAGTAACCAAATTTAAAATTCAACTACAAGAACTGTTAGATAAAGAATATATCAGACCAAGTGTTTCACCCTGGGAAGCACCAGTTTTATTTGTTAAAATAAAGATGAAACTTTGAGACTGTGTATTGATTATCGACAACTGAATAAAATGACGATTAAGAATAAGTATCCTTCACCTATAATTAACCATACCTTTTATCAGGTTGGAGGAACAAAGATATTCTCTAATCTAGATTTGAGGTCTTGTTATCACCAAGTTAGGATAAAGGAGGAAGATGTAAATAAAACAAAATTTAGAACACGTTATGGACACTACGAATTTGTAGTGATCCTGTTCAGACTTACTAATGCACCAACAACCTTTATGTGATTGATGAATAGTATATTCAACCAACATCTCAATAAATTTTTGTTGGCTTTTATCGATGATATTTTAGTTTATTCAAAAATTGAAGAAGAACATGAAGAGAATCTAAATATAGTACTACATACTTTAAGAGAACACGATTTATATTCTAAGTTTGATGAGTTTGATTTCTACCAAAGAAATATGTAATATTTAGGGCACGTAATATCATAAGATGGAATTGCAGTGGACCTAGAAAATATTAAAGGCATTATGGAATGGCCTATTCCTAAGGATGTAGCAAAAGTAATATCATTTATGGGGATTACTGGTTATTACCAGAGGTTTATCAAAGGATTTTCTATAATTGCATATTTGATTAAATCATACAAAAAAAGGGAATAAAGTTTAATTGGTCACAAAAATTTCAAAACACTTTTTATAATCTAAAAGGACTGTTAACTATAACACCTATCCTAAAAGTAGTAGATCCATATAAATACTTTATATTTTGCGTAGATGCGAGTAAAGAGGGATTAGGAGGTGTGATAACACAATATGGAAACGTCATATGTTATGAATCATGTAAATTGAAAGAACACGAATGAAACTATGTGACTCACGATTTAGAATTAGCAGTTGTGATTAATGCATTAAAAATGTGGCAACATTATTTAATGGCAAGGATAATTTTTTTACTAACCAACAACAATGGTGTAAATAATTTGTTCAGTCAACAATATCTCAATTCAAGACAAGCGAGACGGTTTTCCTTTTTAAGTGAGTTTGATTTTGAAGTACAACACATCAAGGTTAAGGAAAACAAATTTGCAGATGCACTAAGTTGGAGGACTAGTGGGATTTATGAAACAATTATCAGCAAAGAAGAAAATGATATCGAACATAGAATAAAAATGACAAGCAGTAATGATGAAAATTACATCAAAACAACAACAAAATTGCAAGGAAATGCAGAAAATATGAACAAAACAGATTTGAGTATAGATAAAAATGGGTTGTTAAGGTTCAAGAATAGGTTGTATGTGCCTAATGTATTGATTTAAAGATGGCATTTCTTGATGAGCCACATAAAAAAGTATATTCTAGTCATCCAGGATACCAGAAAACGATAGCAACACTAAGGAAATAGTTTTATTGGCCTAACATAAAAAACAAAGCAGATGAATATTTGTCTAAATGTTTATATTTTCAAAAGCTAAAGGATAAGCAACAACATTCGGCACGTTTGTTACAACCTCTTCCTATACCTGAGTGGAAATGGGAAATTATTTTGATGGACTTCATCACAATTTTTCCTAAGACTCAAAGAAAAGATGATTCAATTAGGGTAGTGATTAATAAACTAAGTAAATATGCACATTTTATACCTACGCAATCTACTTACAAAGTGATTAATATTGTTGAAATTTTATGAAATAAATTTTTAGATTGCATGGAATTCCTAAGATGGTGATTTCAATTAGATATGTCAAATTTACATCCAATTTTTGGAAATAATTGTTTGTAGGTTTGGGTACTAATTTGAATTTTAGCACAAGCTTCCACCCACAAACGGATGGGAAAATAGAGTGAACAAACCAAATTATCGAATACACATTGTCAATGTATGTAAGAGAAAAACCAACTAAGTGGGAATAATATCTATACTTAATTGAGTTCACTTACAATAATGGTTATCAGGCATCGACTAAGATGAGTCCCTTCGAAGTATTATATAGAAGGAAATGCACAACCCCGATCAGTTTGGATAATCCATTTGACAGTATTATTGTGGGATCATAAATGCTACAATAAATGGAAACAACTGTAAAAAGGGTACAACAAAACTTGAAAGAGGCACAAGACCGACAAAAAAACTATGCGGATCTAAAAAGAAGACATCAAGAAGTCAAAATTGAGGAACATGTATACCTAAAAGCCAAAGAAAGAAGAAGCTCTCTAAAAATAGGAATTTTTTACAAGTTGGTGCCAATATATTGTGGCCCATTAGATATTTTATCTCAAATCAAACCCATGGCATTTCAACTAGCACTTCCTGCAAATTTAAAAGTTCATAATGTTTTTCATGTTTCATTATTAAAAATATATATTCATGATCCTACTCACATCATTGATTGGAACATGGTGTAGGTGGAACGAGAAGGCAGGTTCCAAGAGGAACCTCTATGCATTCTAGATAGGAAAGAAACAATACTTCAGAAGAGAGCCATCGCTTATGTAAAAGTGTAATGGAAGAATAGTAGTCCTGAGAAGGCCACTTGAGAATTGGAAGAAGATATGAAAAAATCTTATCCAATCTTGTTCTGAGAGATGATTGAACACTGAGGATAATTTTGTACTTGAGGGGGACAGGATGTGATATCCTCAATTTATTAGAAATTAAATTCCAAGTTGAATTTAGAAATAAATTAACAATTTTGGAAAATCCAAATTTAAGAATAAATTTCTATTTATGGAAAATCCAAATTTGGAATATTGGATTTTGTAATTATTATTTCATGACCGTTGTGAAATTTTTTTACTTTCCCAAATGTCCTCCTTTTATGGACACAACAATCATACCAAGATTGCCGCAAGAATTCATCATACCATAAGAAAAAATGATCATTGAAACAAACATGTAACCATACCAGAACTTCTGTAGATGATTTGAATCTATAGAATGTTGAACTCGAAACTTGCTTCAGATTTGAGCGATCTGTTACTAACATCTAGTAAAAGTTTCATGATCTTTTTCATATGTAAGCTACTTCCTCTTCTACTCCTTGTGTATGTATGCACTTTCTTCCACTACAACTTTTGTACATACAAACCTTATACATAAGATTATATAATGTGAGAAAGATATATGGAATAAATGTGAGAAAGATATATATATATATATATATATATAATGTATTATCTTCAATGTCAGGAACAATTTTGATGAATCCATAGACTTTGGTTTTACTGACTTTTTTTTTTAGTAAAATTTGGGGTTTATGACATATGGTATCGGAGTTGTAGGTTACAATGCTTGGACCTCAAGGAAGCAACAAAATTGTATATTTTTTTTGGAAGGAAAAATCTAACAAAGATATTTAATGTTACAAACAGAAAAATTTGTCTATTGTGAAAATGTCAGCACAGAATGAAGAAGGAGACAGGCCTAAGGGGAATCAAAACCAATAACTTCCTAGATGCTTAGAACATAACAGTGAAGGAAGTTCAACCACTCAATTCTTGGAGACGATGAGGAACCTTATCGTGCAATTACAAGTATTTAAAGAAGATAATGAAAAGTTGAAGAAAACACAGGAAGACTAGTTGGAAATAAATGAAATGTTGCTACGCAATATAGTAACAAAGAAGAGTCCAAAAGAAAATGAAAGGGTAGAAGACATAAACAAAAAGTCTCCTAAGAAATATAGTCTTGAGAAATAAAAAGAGGACAGTTCATTCGAAGACACACACATAACCAAAAACAAAGCATCCACTGGAAGGAAAAGAAGATAAGTGGACCACCTAGAAGGTGAGTTCAAAAAGATAAAAACCTCCACCTTTTATGGGTAATCTAATACTGGCAAGGAAGATGAAGAATTGTTGTTAGACATTAAGAAATAATTTCGTATTTATAA
>ML779972.1:709804-721077 GCA_009831015.1 Picea engelmannii
ACAAAGATATGAATTTTCCAATGCATGGAAAGAAATGAAACATGATAAAATGAAACAACATAAGAAAGGCTTCCAACCAACCCCTTTCCGTAATATGGAAAAGGGTTTTCAAAGGAAGGACCATCACTCTAATACACATAATTTTCAAGGGGTAAATAAACCAATTAATATGGGATTCAAGAAGGTAGGGGACCACCCCATAGAACCATTGAAATGTTGGGAGTGTGGGGAACCCCACCTGAGGAAAAATTGTACACACTTAAATACAACAAAAATAATTCCAGTCTGTAACCTTCAAGAGGCTTTGACAATTGGATAAATTGGTAGAAGCGTGCATAAGATCAATGTAGCTCTGGATGGTAGACAAACATATAGTTAATGCACTATTGTGGAAGTTGAAGGTAAAATTCATTTCAATAATGTTTCTATACTAATTGACCCAGGAGCTAGTCTGAGTTATATTAATCTAAATTTAGTATAATTGAAAAAGTTAAATAAGTTAAAACATTCTAAAACTTGGTTAGTACAAATAGAAATGGGGACTAAAAGAAAAGTAACTAATTTTATTTCTTATTGTGAACTTAGTATAAATGGTCAGAGTACAAAGTTAAATATGAATAGATTACCTTTGGGGTCCTACGATATAATTATCAGAATGGACTGGTTAGAAAAACACAAAGTGATATTAAATTGTTACAAAGTTTGTTTGTGTATAAAGATGAAAATAATACAATCAGAATAGTACAAGGAATCAAAAAACCAATTTCTGTTAGGAAAATATCAACACTGCAACTTAAGAAATGTATTAATGAAGTTTGACAAGTATATGTTTTTCAAGTAGCTAATATCCTAGGGGAAGAAATAAAACCAAATTTAGAAGACTTTACATTCCTACATGGGTTCAGAGACATATTTGTAGAATAAATACTAGAACTACCTCCAAGGAGAGATATAGAGTTCTTTATATATCTACTACATGGATCTTCGCCGATGTCCAAGGCACCTTATAGAATTAGTATACCCAAAGTAACCAAATTTAAAATTCAACTACAAGAACTGTTAGATAAAGAATATATCAGACCAAGTGTTTCACCCTGGGGAGCACCAGTTTTATTTGTTAAAATAAAGATGAAACTTTGAGACTGTGTATTGATTATCGACAATTGAATAAAATGACGATTAAGAATAAGTATCCTTCACCTATAATTAACCATCTCTTTGATCAGGTTGGAGGAACAAAGATATTCTCTAACCTAGATTTGAGGTCTTGTTATCACCAAGTCAGGATAAAGGACGAAGATGTAAATAAAAGAAAATTTAGAACACGTTATGGACACTACGAATTTGTAGCGATGTTGTTCAGACTTACTAATGCACCAACAACCTTTATGTGCTTGATGAATAGTATATTCAACCAACATCTCAATAAATTTTTGTTGGTTTTTATCGATGATATTTTAGTTTATTCAAAAACTGAAGAAGGACATGAAGAGAATCTAAATGTAGTACTACATACTTTAAGAGAACACAATTTATATGCTAAGTTTGATGAGTGTGATTTCTACCAAAGAAATATGTAATATTTAGGGCACGTAATATCATAAGATGGAATTGCAGTGGACCTGGAAAATATTAAAGGCATTATGGAATGGCCTATTCCTAAGGATGTAGAAAACATAAGATCATTTATGGGGATTACTGGTTATTACCAGAGGTTTATCAAAGGATTTTCTATAATTGCATATCTGATTAAATCATACAAAAAAAGGGAATAAAGTTTAATTGGTCACAAAAATTTCAAAACACTTTTTATAATCTAAAAGGACTGTTAACTATAACACCTATCCTAAAAGTAGTAGATCCATATAAATACTTTATAGTTTGCGTAGATGCGAGTAAAGAGGGAATAGGAGGTGTGCTAACACAATATGGAAACGTCATATGTTATGAATCATGTAAATTGAAAGAACACGAATGAAACTATGTGACTCACGATTTAGAATTAGCAGTTGTGATTAATGCATTAAAAATGTGGCAACATTATTTAATGGGAAGGATAATTTTTTTACTAACCAACAACAATGGTGTAAATAATTTGTTCAGTCAACAATATCTCAATCCAAGACAAGCGAGACGGTTTTCCTTTTTAAGTGAGTTTGATTTTGAAGTACGAGACATCAAGGGTAAGGAAAACAAATTTGCAGATGCACTAAGTTGGAGGACTAGTGGGATTTACGAAACAATTATTAGCAAAGCAGAAAATGATATCGAACATAGAATAAAAATGACAAGCAGTAATGATGAAAATTACATCAAAACAACAACAAAATTGCAAGGAAATGCAAAAAATATGAACAAAACAGATTTGAGTATAGATAAAAATGGGTTGTTAAGGTTCAAGAATAGGTTGTATGTGCCTAATGTATTGATTTAAAGATGGCATTTCTTGATGAGCCACATAAAAAAGTATATTCTAGCCATCCAGGATACCAGAAAACGATAGCAACACTAAGAAAATAGTTTTATTGGCCTAACATGAAAAACAAAGAAGATGAGTATTTGTCTAAATGTTTATATTTTCAAAAGCTAAAGGATAAGCACCAACATTCGGCAGGTCTGTTACAACCTCTTCCTATACTCGAGTGGAAATGGGAAATTATTTTGATGGACTTCATCACAAGTTTTCCTAAGACTCAAAGAAAAAATGATTCAATTAGGGTAGTGATTAATAAACTAAGTAAATATGCACATGTTATACCTACGAAATCTACTTACAAAGTGATTAATATTGTTGAAACTTTATGAAATAAATTTTTAGATTGCATGGAATTCCTAAGATGGTGATTTCAATTAGATATGTCAAATTTACATCCAATTTTTGGAAATAATTGTTTGTAGGTTTGGGTAATAATTTGAATTTTAGCACAAGTTGCCACCCACAAACGGATGGGAAAATAGAGTGAACAAACCAAATTATCGAATACACATTGTTAATGTATGTAAGAGAAAAACCAACTAAGTGGGAATAATATCTACACTTAATTGAGTTCACTTACAATAATGGTTATGAGTCCCTTCGAAGTATTATATAGAAGGAAATTCACAACCTCGATTAGTTTGGATAATCCATTTGACAGGATTATTGTGGGATCATAAATGCTACAATAAATGGAAACAATTGTAAAAAGGGTACAACAAAACTTGAAAGAGGCACAAGACCGACAAAAAAACTATGTGGATCTAAAAAGAAGACATCAAGAATTCAAAATCAAGGAACATGTATACCTAAAAGTCAAAGAAAGAAGAAGCTCTCTAAAAATAGGAATTTGTTACAAGTTGGTGTTGATATATTGTGGCCCATTAGATATTTTATCTCAAATCAAACACGCGGCATATCAACTAGCACTTCCTGCAAATTTAAAAGTTCATAATGTTTTTCATGTTTCGTTATTGAAAAGATATATTCATGATCCTACTCACATCATTGATTGGAACATGGTGTAGGTGGAACAAGAAGGCAGGTTCCAAGAGGAACCTATATGCATTCTGGATAGGAAAGAAACAATACTTCGGAAGAGAGCCATCGCTTATGTAGAAGTGTAATGGAAGCATAGTAGTCCTGAGAAGGCCACTTGAGAATTGGAAGAAGATATGAACAAATCTTATCCAATCTTGTTCTGAGAGATGATTGAACTCTGAGGATATTGTTGTACTTGAGGGGGAGAGGATGTGATATCCTCAATTTATTAGAAATTAAATTCCAAGTTGAATTTAGAAATAAATTAACAATTTTGGAAAATCCGAATTTAAGAATAAATTTCTATTTATGGAAAATCCGAATTTGGAATATTGGATTTTGTAATTATTATTTCATGACCGTTGGGAAATTTTTTTACTTTCCCAAATGTCCTCCTTTTATGGACAGAACAATCATACCAAGATTTCCTCAAGTGTTCATCATACCATAAGAAAAAATAATCATTGAAACAAACATGTAACCATACCAGAACTTCTGTAGATGATTTGAATCTATAGAATGTTGAACTTGAAACTTGCTTCAGACTTGAGGGACCTGTTACTAACATCTAGTAAAAGTTTCATGATTTTTTTCACATGTAAGCTACTTCCTCTTCTACTCCTTGTGTATGTATGCACTTTCCTCCACTACAACTTTTGTACATACACACCTTCCTCAACTACATCCCACGTACACCTCATAAACTACGGTTTTTCTCAAATTATACAACTTCAAAAGTTTCATCTCTTCACACTTCATCCTCCTCAGAAAATTTTTGCCACATTCAACCTCAAATTCATTTATTGATTTCCAATAGAAAGATAAGCCATTACAAGATCACTAGACCATAACAAATTCACAACATAAATGTTCAATGTAAGTGTGTGAATGTACCAATGAATGACTCCATGAGGTGTGTTTATACAAATATTAGGTAACTCCCCTCCTTAATTTAGGGATTCTACCATTTTATTTTTACAACAACTTTACCCCTTTGACTACTTGACTAGGGCTTCTTAACCAAACTTCGGGTCTTTGTTGGCTGCTCGAAGCAACCCCCTTCCTTTTCTTTAATCAAAATCTAGAATCCCTCTAAATTTTAATTGGATTATTTGTTTGTTTCCATTTGGCTTGATTGGATTGGTATTGGTTTTCCTTGTTTCGAGGTTTCTTTGAGTTTATATTGTTTTCTTTTTTTTGGTTTGAATTTCATGAAATTCAAATGCCATTTTGTTTTTCTTTATACAGAGTTTTGATGTTCATGGATGAGCTTCATAATTTGGGATTTTTTTATTCACTCTTCCTTAATGAATTTATTTTCTATGAGAATGGCTTGGTTGAATACATGGATTAATAACAATGATTTTATAAAAAGAAATATTATTGTGACACATATTTTCTATGTCATTTGTTCACATTTGATCAAATTTGAATGAAGGAGAGACAAACATAGAAATCTTAATTTAAACGAAAACATTAATTTTTATCATCTGTTTACTTTCGTTTAAATTATAATTATGTTATTGTATTTTTCTCATTAGAAAGTTTGACTATTCTAAATAATGGGTTCAATACTTCATCAAAAAATCTCTTGGTTGGTTTCTCATTTTCACAAACTCCATTTGTATGTTTAATTAATTAAATTTTTTTGTCATTTTTCATCTCATTTCAAAATAAAAAAATATCTATCATTTGTTTGATTTTGTTGAAACCCAAAATTAATATTTTTCCTCCTCTCCATCAACTTGAAGCTTATAGAGTTTTAAGATCATATTTGAAAGGAAAATATAACCAATATTTGTTTACAACTTATAGTTAGCTTTTAGTTTAAATTCATTTTAATTTTATTGTTCTAGATTATATGTTATTCACAATTTTTATATTTAGGCTATTAAATTGGTTCCTTTTTGTTTCATATGTTTCTATTATCATATATTTGGTACATTATGATCTTGTCTTGATTTTATTATCTAAATAAATTCAAGATATTTGATCGAAAAATAACATTGGATTGCTACAAATAATTTATGAGCAACAACAAATCAGATTTGGAAATGCGTTCAAGAAAAAAAAGACGATTTTGTGGTACCGATTTCTACCAAACCATGAGGACTCTCAAGAAATGGATAAAAAACCATCTGCATAATGGACCCATTTAGCTCAATCAAGATATTTTTCCAAAACCAATGTGTGTGTTGATAGATATTATGGTCTCTTTCTGAGTCAAATTTCAGGTCGAGGAAATTGTTAGTGACGCCTATACTGTTCATTAATTGCATAAATATATGAGAAAGTTTAGAGCCACAAAGAGAGATTGAATAAATTCAGAGGAGAATGTTTATCCTTTCTTTTGTAAAAAAATTATTTTCAAGAGTAACATATGGTTGAAATTTTTGGGAGAATGGACCTGTAATTTCGAAGAAGAATATGAAATTCCATATTTCTTAATGGCTTTTGTCTTGTGAGTAAAAGGGTTTTGTTTTCATCATAATATCTTTTTTTATGGATCATATTATTTGAGTAATCAATTATGCATTGATTTAAATTAGCTTTAGTCTATTTTATCAATGCATGGTTAAATGATATCATTTATGTATTAATTTTCTCAGTCTTTAATAGTTTATTATGTCAATTATCTTGGTCTTGGTGATTATATTATTTTGACACAAATCTTGTATTTTATTGAGTTTATTCATGCAATTCATATTTGTAAAGATATAATTTTTCAATTGAGATTTTTCTTATTGTCCATTAGTCTATTATATCTTCACTAAGAATCATGATTTGAAAGTTGTTCTTTCTACATTTTAAATAAGATTTAAATTGTTAGTCAAAGTGATTTTCATCCTGACATTGTCACAATCTTAGAATTACACAACCTTATTCTATAGATTTATCTTAACAGACATGTTGTTGGAGCATCGTTATACATGAAGGCACAACCAAAAGTTCTCTTTAAATACTGGTCAATTATAGGTTAATGAGTTTATATTTGTTTTTATTTATGTTTTGTGAATGTAAATTAACATTTAAGCTTAAATATTTTGTTTATTTAAGTTTAAACAATATTATTTACATTATTTTATTTTATTTTTTTAGTTAAAATTAGGTTAGTAGTATGTTATAGATCTATTTAATTTTTTCTAAGATTTGGTTCTCTTGTACAACCATAGTTTATAAGGTTTCTCGCAAATCTTGCACCTGTTTATTTGTATATGTTGTATATAAAAGTGAGAATAGTGAATGTATATAGTATATCCTCGTTGATGCATAGTTAATTATTTTATTTTCGTAGTTTATATTAGATCCCTTTATCAGCTAACATAGTTGTTAAACCTATCAAGGTTAGTTATTTCAAATGGCTTGGTTTATTTAGACAACATCAAACCAAACTATTCCCTTCGAGTTGAAGGTGTGTCATAAATGACTGCCAACAAATGGTGCTAGAAGGAGGACATGGGTAAATTTAATGATTAATTGTTTTGCCCCTCAGCCCCTCATAATTCCATATTTATAAATTCATCTTTTGTGTCATCTTGAAATGCACTAGAAGGCAGGATAGACTAACAAGTTGGCCTTGCAGAGTATTTATTTAGAATGTATCTAATCTCTCATGGCTCTTTACCAAACCAATGTGTTGGAACATGCTTTCCATTTCTCATTACCTGTTATTCCCAACAAGACAATTTCTCACTTGTCCAAACTCACCTTTGATGGTGACGGGAATGTATTGACAAAAGACCATATTAACAAGTTTTGGTGTAAGTGCATCAAGCATGATATTTTTTATTTAAAGGTTTTGTGTAGATTTTTCTCTTTCACTTTCAGGGATTAGATTAAACATTGGTTTGAGTCTTTTCCACCATATCACATTGTTGATTGGTTTCAATTTGTAGAGGAATTTTTAGACACCTTTGAAATTTATGATTACAATCGATTATGTGAAGAATTTCAGTCTCTACTAATCAGTGATGATTCATCTCTAGAATTTGTTTCAACAAGGATCCATCATGTTCTCTATAAATTTCATCTTTATGACATGTCATTTGTACTAAATCTCCTTTTTGGTGTTTCCACCCCTTTCCTCAAGCCATATTTAATTGTGAATGATGAATCAATTACAAATCCTAAACAAGATGAATTTTATTTGCAGGGAGGAAGATTCTATTGAAAATGTTATCATTGACAATCAAATTGTTTTTTCCTCTGAACCATTGCATATTCAATCCTCAACTATTGTGGAAGGATATTTTATTGTGGGTCTAGGTATATGTTCATCTTCTTCTAACTCTTGCTCTAATAAGTACTTAGATTTAATTATTGAAGAACACTTACATGATGAAATTGATCTTAAGCATTCTAACATTCTAATGAAGAAAACTAGAGATGTAGATTTGCAATTGGAAGAAGAAACCTTAAAAATTTATCCACAAATCATACCTTATCCACATGAAATATTAGATGATTTTCATGAAAGTTTTGAATTATCTATCATACAGGAGGAAAATTTAGATGATCATATTATGTTTAACGATTTATCACCCAAACTAAGTGAAAGTATTAAGGAAAGTCAAGGGGAATGTCTTGAGAATACCATTGTTAATTATCATAGCTCAAGAGAATCTTTTCATGTGCTCATTTCTAATTCATTTTACTCTTTATATCCTGATATCTTCTTAGATTATGGTGTGCATGATATTTTACCCATGGTGTCTTAACTTGCCATCACAATCTGATCTTTTCAATATGTCAATATTTGGTAAAATTAATTTCAAACATAATATCTATCAAGTCGAATTTAACACTCTTTCACTTTCATCACTCGCATGGGAAAAATATATGTTGCAAGATCATTTTAAACAAATTATTTTTGAAAAATACAATGCACTCATTCTTATGGATATCAAATATTCTACATTGCATATTAATTCTTTGATTAGTTCAAATTTTAGTGATTATGCTTCACGTTTTGAAACAATCCATCTCATCAAAGGAAGAGTTCCAACCATTAATCCAATTGATGTCATGAATCCTCTTATGATGTGTTCCCCATTGACATATCTAGTTCATCAAAGTCATAGTTTCCATTCTAATTTGTATGACAAGATCTTAGAATGGCTTGAGGATTCATATTTTAAAAATATTCATAATAAAAATAAAGTTATGCTTTCTTTGTTTCTACCTAAATATCTAGGAGGTAAGCATGACATGATTTTTTTAGGTCCTCCATGTGATGAAATTTATGAACACTTGGAGAATTGTCAGGAGGGTGGGCCACTTCGGTCTTGGCCAATGGTTATGTCAGGTCCCCATAATATTGACAAGTTTTCCAAACTCACTTACATTCTTCCATGCCATTATGACCCATATCACGACAAGATTGAAGAATGGATGGAGGATTCATACATCCAAAATGTTCAAGGGAATGTTAAGGTCATGATTGCATTGTTTATAAATGATGACTATAAAGGTAAGTATGATGTATTTTTTCATATTTCAATATACTACCATTCTTTTTACTAATATTCGATTTTGTTTCCATTGCAAGATTGGATTTACTCCGATGGTTACATTGGAAGCATGAATTCACTTAGTATTTTGATTTGTTTAGTAGTTAGAGTAGGTTTCCTTTAGTTTTATTTCTCATTGTTTCTTTTTGTAATAATGAAGCATGAACACAAGTGGGTACACCAAGAGAACCATGATATGAATGTTGTCAAGGAAGTTCACTTTAATCATTTTCTCTCTGCTTTTCGTAGAATATTTCTTTTCAACAATGCATTATCATCATGGAAATTTTAAAATGGAAAGTAAAGAGATAAGTAAATTTGAACTGTCAATTCACCTGAACTCAACCCTAACCCAAGGTTCCACTAGTAGGACTTCACTCATCTTAATAAGAATTTTTCTTTTTTCTTTAATCTCTGAATAAACTCACATCTCATGAACGATTATCTTAAGGAAATAACCTTCCCATACATGAGTCTTTATATGATTTAGTTCTTCCTTTGTTACAATGGGATGCTAGTAGATCCAAAAGCTCGAGTTTATGTTTGGCCAAAATCATTTTCTGAAAGTGTTGTTTTGTTTTTTTTATTTGTTTGTTTCGATGTACTTCTAATTTTGATTTATTTCAATAAAAGTTGATTTGGTTTGTTGAATGCTCTTTCTTTTCTATTTTTGAGTGATTCTTTTCTTTATTGTTTGTCTATATTTTTGGTTCAATAACCTTGTTGTTTGAAACTTATCACAATATGGAAATATTATTCAAAATATCATACCACCTGCAGGTCTCCAAATAACCTGAGATATTCCAAATATGGTCTTGAAATAATATTTATCTCAACTCTATTAGACAATTTTTTTATTGTTACCATTCTCTTTTCCCTTCATCATTCTTGTAAGGAATTGTCTCTGAAATTTGGAGTGATATATGGTTATCATGGCTATTATAAGAATTTTTATGCCATTCTAGTCCTTAAGGGACATTCCATTTTTGCTTCCCCATCTTCTAGATAATCTCTTATTCAAGAAATAAAATCAAATTATGTGATTGGATCATCTGTGAGCTTGAAATAATGAAGAATAAAGTTTATAATTGAGAGTTGGAAGGTCTCATCATGAGTTGATCCATCATGACCATAGGAAGTTTACAGAAGTGACACTATCATTGTTGGTCATTGTTGATGATTAAAATTGTAACGATGAATTCCTCTCGCAAAATTGCTAAAGCCTTATTATTTAACTATGCTAATAATATAATACTAGTAGGTGGGACCCCCTTGTAGACTATAGGCACAAGGATAGACATATCACACATTTTTGGCTGTTGTTTTTGTAACAACCCTCCTAGTTAAGGGCAACTACTCTGTCAACAGGTGCAAATTTTTTTATTTTTATTTTTTTGTTTAAAGTGTGTGCGCGTGTGTACAAGAAACAACCCCCTCGACTCTATGTCACCACTCGAACCAACAAGACACAAGAAGACGAACAAAATCAAGATGACCCGACATATCATAGTGACAACAAGAAATAAATGCTCCTGGACATAAGGCATGCAACTAGCAGCTGTAAGCAGGAACAGGCACCAGGGGTTAAGTACAGTACTGCCACAGAATGAAAGGATTCAACAGTAGAGTCACAATAGTGGATCTGTGCCTTTAAACATCCCGAGACTACTGATACGGATCAGAGTGTGTCGCAAGAGTGGAACTGTGCCTTTAAACATCCCGAGACTCTTGATACGACACTGGATTCCTTCCACCGGATTTACACACAGACACAAATACTAAGTTACAAGAGGTGTCTATATCCCGTCCGACATGAACATACTACGCAATACAATACCATCCAGTACTACAAATCAGGGACGAACATAAGCACGACGCATTGCATTTTTCTAATAATTGCCATAAATGAGCAACGACATCCGTACCATAATGGTAAACCCCCGACATTACATTCTCCTTGTTAACTTGCCCTTCCTACCAGTTTATTACCATACATTCTAGTAACCTAACAACAATAGCTTTGCAAATCAGACGTTATCATCAACACTTCAATTTAAATCAAGATTATCCTTGCAATTTAAACTCCATCATGATCATTCAAGAAAACAATTATTAACATTGCGGTTGGCCTCATTATTAACATGCTAATTAAAACAATTATTAATCTTGCAATTTAACTAGTGTTACCATGGCAACTAAGCAAATATTGATATTGCAATGAAGCATTTATCCTTAGCACTGTAAAT
>ML779972.1:750289-774111 GCA_009831015.1 Picea engelmannii
TTATACTCCCACACTTTAATAAAATTTTATTTCTTCTTTATCATTTAAAGTCCATGGGTTTCGCTTAATTTATTTCCCTCATTATTTTACCCCCTTTACTTTTAAGAAGACTTTAATTCACACCTAGGTGGGTTTTAGTTTACACCCTAGGTTTATTTTTGTAGGACCTTTTCTTAGGGTTGGTCAATTTATCTTAGAGATGTTTTAATTCAAGTTTTGATTTGAGCAGGGCGACAATTTAATTAGGGGATTTGTTTTAAGAATTTTATCAGGCGTTAAGGTCTTAGGGTCATCTAGGTTGTCTCATCATCATCATCCATGCGACGTTCCCTTCAGGACGCACTACGTGCTCCAAGGGTGCCACTCGCCTCGTTTGCTTATGCTACACGACGTTCCCTTCAGGATGCACCACGTTCTCCAAGGGTGCCACTCACTGACTTGCATTTCTTTGCGCGATGTTCCCTTCAGGATGCACCACATGCTCCAAGGGTGCCACTCGCTGACTTGCAATACTTTGTGCGACGTTCCCTTCAGGATGCACCACGTTCTCCAAGGGTGCCACTCGCTGACTCGATGGATTGGTAGACTCTATAACCCCTGGAGTCAACACTCCGCTAGGTGAACTTGTGGGAGACTAAGGGATCTAAGGAATAATTCCCCTGCCTTATTACGTGCCCCTTAGAATCATCATGAGCGACTGTCGCAGTCTGCCCTCATAGCATCGTGAATCCTCTCGAACTAGGTAATCGTTAACCTACAGTTCGAGCCACGACGGGAGTGCTAGTAGGCTGTGGCAGGGTTGCTGTCCACACCTCTCCCTCAATCTCTCTGGAACTTGTGTGTGGCCCCTTTACTCCATATGTGAGTCTAGTCGGCAAGCTATCGTCAGCCTGCATCATCAACCATCATGTCAGATCATGTCAACAGCATATCATAAAATCAATAGTCCTATCATCAAAACAAAACAATATCACCTTAAATGAAACAACTTGAATAGCCCACTCCCTGACTCAATCCAGAGTCCAAGGGAGTTCCACTGATGCCTCTGCATCCTCAAGGTATGAAACCCTACACACTCAATGAAACTGAGTCAGCAGCACCTGTCTACATCAAGGTAGTAAAAACATCCTGTCATATAATTTAACGCATCATATTGAAGGAAAAAGTTTTATCATCATAAAAATCCAGATCACTTGCGAGCAAGTGTCCTCAAAGAATAAGTTTGGTAAGTGCACCAGAGCAGGATGTTACATGCACCCCCTCTTGGTCTAAACTTTGTCCCGAAGTTTCTCAGTATAAATGCCGAAATAAATGTACCATAATATCACAAATACCACAGTATCATAAGTCTATCTATCAAACAAAAATGGAAACTTCTGGCGCATATCATATGTGTCCTCCCAGGTCGCCGAGTGTGGACTATAATTGTCCCACTGGAAATTGACCTGATCTACCGTTCAACATCGTAAATGTCAAATGCGATGATCTAAAATGTGGACTGGCTTAGTCGTGAGCGCTCCCTCGTTCGATACCTGCAAGGAACTCATGTCAATCACGTGTGTAGGATCACTAATATAATGTCTCATAACAGATACATGAAAAACATCGTGCATATGCCTCAAAGAATCAGGCAAGGCTAGTCGATAGGTCATGGGCCCCTTTCTCTCCACAATCTCGAAGGGTCCCATGAACCTAGGAGAGAGTTTAGCTCCCTTTCCAAACTTGATCGAACTCTTCTGTGGTTTAACCCGCAAGAAGACTCTATCACCGATCTCATAACTACGGTCGACTCGGTGTGCATCGGCATAACTCTTCTGTCGATCCTGTGCTTCCTTTATCCTTTGTCTTATGGTTTTCATCTGCTCTTTCATTTCTTGGATCGCTTCTGGTCCCACCAGGACCCTATCCTCAAGCCGATCCCAACTCAAGGGCGTCTGACACGGTCGCCCATAAAGAAACTCAAACGACTCCATCTTAATGGTGCTCTGGTAACTATTGTTATAAGCGAACTCTACTAGCGGCAAGAATTCCTCCCAATGTTTTTGCTGGTCCATCATGTACATGCGCACCATGTCTTCCAAGGTTTGGTTCATTCGTTCTATCTGTCCGTCAATCTCTGGGTGATACGCAGTACTAAAGTTTAGTTGAGTTCCCAAGGCCTCTTGTAAACTCGTCCAACATCGTCCAGTAAACACCGATCCTCGATCGGATATAAGCTTCTTAGGCACACCATGCAGCCTCACAATCTCACTGATGAAAACTCTCACTATGTCAGGTGCCTAATATGTCGTACGCACCGGAATAAAATGAGCACTCTTTGTCAAAGTGTCTACTCCTATGAAAATCAAGTCGTGTCTCCTTGCCGTCAGTGGCAATCCAACAATAAAATCCATCGAAATGACTTCCCATTTCGATTCCGGAATGGCATGTGGTTGTAGTAATCCTGCTGGGTGTCTATGTTCCGCCTTTACCTGCTGATACTCTAGACATCTAGCCACAAAGCTGACTATGTCGGCCTTCATTCCTTTCCAGAAGAACAAGGTCTTAAGGTCTGCCCTCATCTTCGTAACTCCCGGGTGAGCCATGTAAACTTCTCTATGAGCCTCGCTCAGGATCAACATCCTCAACTCGTCGTTTGGCGGCACATAAATCTGACCTCTAAACCTCAATAAACCATCGCTATCAAAGGAATATCCCTCAAATTGTGGTACCATCATAGTGTTTTGTCCTATAAAATCCTCAACTTCCTTGTACCAGTCATCGTCACACTGTAAAGTGAGAATCTTCTCATGTAGATTCATTTGAAGAGGCAACACTGAAAAGATGCATGGCCTCCGACTCAAAGCATCTGCCACTCGGTTTATTGTTCCCTTTATGTAAGTAATCTCGAAGTCGTGCTCGCTAAGCAATTCCGACCAATGCCGTTGTCGCGCGTTCAGGTCGCTTTGCGTAAAAATGTGTTGTAGTCCATAATGATCAGTCTTTAATTAAAATTTTCATCCAAGAAGGTAGTGTCTCCAGAGTTTCAAGGCATTAACAATGGCTAATAAATCCAAATCATGCGTTGCGTAGTTTTCCTCATGCCTTCTTAGTTTCCTCGAAATGTAAGCAATCACTCGTCCGTCTTGCATCAGGACTCCACCTAAACCTTCTTTGGATGTGTCAGTGCATACCAAGAAGTCTACGTCCATGTCAGGGACCTTTAATATCAGCGTTGTTGTCAACAACTCCTTAAGCCTTCGAAATGCTTCCGCACATTTCTCAGTCCAAACAAACTTCTTGTTTTTCTTCTGCAACTCCGTGATCGGACCTGCTATCTTCGAAAATCCCTCGACAAACCATCGATAGTATCCTGCTAAACCCATAAAACTACACACTTCTATGACATTCGTCAGCGTAGGCCATTCCATAATAGCCTCAACCTTGGTTGGATCCACAACGATACCTTCGTCGGAGATGACATGCCTTAAGTAGTGAATCCTGGATTGATAAAAGAGCATTTGGACAACTTCCCATATAATTTGTGCTCTCTCAAACACTGTAGTACCAAGCGCAAGTGCTCATCATGCTCCTCCGTCATCCGAGAGTAGATCAAAATATCATCAATGAATACTTGGATGAACTTGTCCAAGTACTCACAGAACACCCCGTTCATCAAGATCATAAATACCCCTGGGGCGTTTGTCAGTCCAAACGGTAAAACAATAAATTCATAATGTCCAAATCTTCTCTTAAAAGCGGTCTTAGGGACGTCATCCTCCTTGATCCGTAACTGGTGATACCTTGATCGCAAATCGATCTTAGAGAACACCATCGCCCCCTTCATTTGATCAAGCATATCGTCAATTCTTGGTAAGGGGTATTGATTCTTGATCGTAGCCTTGTTCAGTTGACGATAGTCAATGCAAAGCCTCCACGATCCATCCTTCTTCCGAATGAAAATAACTGGTGCACCCCACGGTGACACACTAGGACGTATCAATCCCAGGTCCAGCAACTCTTTCAGTTGCATTTTTAACTCTTGCAACTCCGGGGTCGACATCCGATAAGGCGTTCTCGCTATCGGTTCATTCCCTGGTTTCAGGTCTATAGTAAACTCCAATTCTCCTTCTGGCGGCATCCCAGGTAACTCCTCTAGAAATACGTCCACAAACTCCTTCACCACCGGAAGGTGTTCTAGACCTTCTACTATTCCCTTTTCATTTAGCGCAAGGATCACATAAATCTTGCACCCCTTGCGCATACTCTTCCGTAACTGTAAGGAAGAGACAAACCTCAGAGATACTCCCTAGTTCCATCCTACTATCACCCGTCTCTGTCCTTCATCATCGACTAAGATAAACCGTTTCGTCTTATAGTTGAGTATTGCCTCATGCGATTCCAACCAATCCATGCTGATCACAACGTCATAAGATCCTAAGATCGTGACGTACAAGTTGGCCCTCATGAAAAACTCTCCCAGGTTAAGGGCACAGCCCGTAACCTTTCCTCCGACCTTCTGTTTGGCTTCCGAAGCCATCTCCATGAAGCTAAACTCATCCTGTTCGACTGCCTTGACATTAATCCTTTTTAGCGCTGCACCAGAAATGAAACTCTCAGTGGCACCTGGGTCTATCAAAATACTAAGGGTCTGGTCAGCGACAGTACCTGTCATCTCGAGCACAGTCGACTGGTGCTCTTCCTGGTGGTTATCCACCGCTGCATGAATCCAATGGGCCTTGCCCATATCTCCCACTGTAGCGGGTCCGGCTGATCCGGATTCTCTGGTCCTCTCCACAAGACAATCGTGCTAGTAGTGTGGCTCCCCACACGTCCAACACCCTTTCTTCGGCCCAGTAGTCCTGGTGCCTGAAGTAGAAGATGACTGCCCACTGGCCTGAAACCCTGGTCTGTTCCGTTGAACAGGTCTAAACTACTGCTGCTGCGGGTGACGCTGTTGCTGCTGCTATTGTCCTCGGTAAGGTGTCCACTACTGAGGCGGCGGTCGTCGAGGTGTAGTGAACGTGGATCCCCTCTGGAAGCCATGATATCCTGGCGTATGTCTCACTGGTGTTTGTTGCTGCGGCGTACCAGATGAACCCTGCCCTGCAGGTCTCGCTGGAGTCTTGGTCTGACCCCCACTGATAAGCTCCTCCTCTGCTATGAGGGCCTTTTGGACAGCGTCGTGCAAGGTTTGAGGCATCAGGTTCCCAACCTTTGCACACAGGCTGTCGTTAAGGCCAAACACGAACCTATTGACCTTGAGCTTCTTAGTGTTCAGATGCGGAGCATACCGGAGCAGCTCCATAAAACGTGCCTCGTACTCGGGCACCGTATGACCTCCCTGTCATAAGGCATTGAACTCATTGAGCTGACGCTCAATGAATTCCTTAGAAAGATACCTCTCCCGGAACCGTTCCTCGAATAGTTCCCATGACACATCCTCGACGGCCATGTTCAGTTGTGGTAGGAGCGTCTTCCACCATAGAAGAGCGCTCCCCTTCAGTTGAAAGACCGCCATGCGGACATTCATGTTGGAGGTATAATCGCGAAGTGCGAAGAACATCGCCATATTCTCCAACCATGCTTCGGCGGCTGCGTCGTCCGAGGCACCAAAGAAATCGGGAAATTTCACCTTCTCGAGTTCACGGTGAATGCTACCAGTAACGGCCGGTGCACGCAGCAGAACCTTAGCAGGTGTCGGGGCCCTGGCCTCATCTCTGTCCAACCTGCTGATCAATGCCTTGGACATGTGCTGGAAAGATCTCATCATCCCCACAACATCGGCAACTGCAATCTGCTCCTGTCCAAGGACCTATTCGCCTCCCTGGGGGTTAGACCCCTCAGGCGTGGATGCTGCTGGAGGCATCACACCTCCTTCCCTAGCACCCCGTCGTCTGCCTCCGCAGCATCCTCTAACCATGATTACCATGCACACAACAATTAGCTCGATCAACGACAGAATAATCATCATAATCATGTCAACGAAACCCGTAGTGAATCCCAAGTCTCAGGTCGAACCCGCTCTGATACCATATGTAACGACCTTCCTCGTTAAGACAACCATTCTAATATACAGGTGCAATTTTTTTATTTTTTATTTTTGTGTTTAAGGTGTGTGCGCAAGTGTAGAAGTAACAACACACTTGACTCTACGTCGCCCCTTGACAACCAACAAGACGTAACCACAATGTTCATCACAAGAAGACTAAAGGAACGTGACGAGTAACGGCAAACAATATACGTCCATAGGCATAAGCTGCACAATGCAACATTTAGCGACAAAAGTAAACTGACCCCCCGCCCGTCCTACCCTACAAGGTTAGGACCTCCAAGACACATAATCAACGCTCAAGCCTAGGTTCCCATCGATTTTAACCATTTAAGGTCTCAGGGCTAGCGACTGTTATGAGGAACATGGAGGTGTCTACATCTCGCTTGACACTAGCAGACCAAGCAATGCAAGACAACCAAGTACCATAATATGTAAATAAATCCATGACCCCTCCGGAAAGCACAATCCCAAGGAACCCGAACAACAACCTCCCAACAATGTCGAGGCATTATCCACGACTTAACCAAACATTAATTTCTGATCCATTACTACTTGTAAATACCGCTAGCTAGAATTACATCTATTGCATAATCTCAATACACATCTAACAACTAGAAAATTAAGAACCACAATTTAATGCATAAACTATCCTTTAAACTTATTAACTTAAAGTGCATGACTTCCATATAGAATCAATATACATCCATTACATCTAATTGCATTTACTTCCATAGCTAGTAAAACCTCATTTAACATTATCTGAATTAAAAGCTTGCTTAAATGGAATACTAACTACATAAGTAAAAGGTTGCTTCCATAAGGTTGTCATGAAATGATCTCTCAATCTACCCCCTACTTCTAAGTTCAATCAATTAGCCACTAATTGGCTGCAATGGTCCAATCTTGCGGTGAATGTAAAGGTTCAATGCATAAGTAGCATGCTTAACTAATTACAACAATATTGATCATAATATTATGAATTTATAAACAATATTCCCTGACATCGGTATGCCATAACATTTATCCTTCACCTATAGCAATAAATTTATCAGCATAATTGAATAATAAATAACCCTCATATTTACTGAAGACAAKCTATARCAATTACAATATTAAAATGACATTATCTAATAACTAGGAGGGACCCTATGTAAAGACCTTTAAAAGGTCACACCTAAAATATCCATATTTAAAAGGACAAAAATGACATTGTAACTAAGGTATAGGTTCCCAATGTCAATATACCCTCACCTCTAAAATAACATCATAATTAAGCTAACTTCATAATTTGGAAATTACCCTATCATTTCATGTTCCAAAATAACATCATAATGGAAAATTTCAATAACATCATACCTAGAATGGCAATACGAATTAAGACCATCTCTAAAATGACAAGGACACGATTTGAATTGACAAATTAACAATAATAAAAATGACCATACATTTAAATAGCAATTAATAACAAGGGTCCATACATAGAATTTACATCAATTTACATATCATTGGTGACATTAAAACCTGCAATGTTACTACCATGTAGTAACAACAATTGTACAACCCCACGGTAGTAATGACACCATAAAGCATGTAACTAAGTAATAATGCAATTGATGCCGCATTGCAGTTATAACAATTAAATAATTTACATTTAATAAGCCATTAAATAACAATATCATTCCAGTAATTATGTCGCAGTTTAAATAACCAATTTTTGCAACAGAAATTATAAAATGTCATTCTTTTATCAACCAAGCAGTCATGTCAAACATTCCAAAAGCTGTCAGTGGTAAACGAGGCAACAATAATTAACAATTCGCAACCAAAATTTGGCCATTGGCGACTGTGAAGGAACACAAAGGAAAAAGAAACAAAAAGCACACAGTTTAGAGACACGCCAGACAGGAAACGAAATGCCACCAAGTCCGTGCGTGTAAAAACGAATCCAGAAATCAGAATGCCCTAGAGACTCCAATATGCCCAAACAATATTCGAGGAAGCACAGGCATTCAATCAAGACAACAGTTAAAGAAATTTTTCATTCTTCAGCCATGACAGCGGTAACCCAAACGCATCTGTGTACACGCCCAATATGATAGTAACCCAACACGCCCCATACCAGTGTGAAAATGCCCATTATAACAGTATACACATACGCCCCAAAGCAGTGGCAGAAATGCCAATATACGGAAACCAAAAACACCCAGTGACGGTGCCAAAGGCCCAAAGTTCATGATCAACGACCAATGTAAAATCGCCAATGATGGAAAGCTCCCCGTATAACATAAAATCGACCATTTGAAGGGAAACTCACTGTATAAAATAAAATCGACCAATGATGGAGACTCACTGTGTAATATAAAATCGACCATTAACCCCAATGAAAACGCTCAATACACAGTGGCAAATCGCCCAAAAACAAAAAGAAAAGCGCAGCTCATTAACCTTTTTAAACGCAGACCAAACCCCCAAAATCATTGCCAGAAGATGACGAAATGACAGAAGATAAATTGCATGCCAGGTTACATTGATTACCAGAAGATAACAATTTTCCAGAAGTAAAAATGAATTGACGGAGGTATTCCAGAGATAACAAATTCTTTTTTTTTTCCAGCAACCATTAACAAGACGAATCGCCAGAACAAATTGACACTAACAATTTCTAAACAATTTTGCCAGAATTAAGATCATACCTTAGCCACTCGCCCGCTTCGGAGACGTCCCACGCTCCGTGCCGTGTCCGCTCTCCTTGCCGCTCCCGCTCGCTGACCATAGAAAGCTCACCGGTACCTCCCAGCCAAACGCTAGGGGTACTCTACTTCCCCCTTAGCCCCCTGAGCTGCAAAAGGGCCACACAAGATCCATAGATAGACTAGCGTCTCAGCTCGCCTCCACGGCTGAGCTACCACTCCAACACAGCTGAGATAAACCCAAATCCTCACAAGCAATCCGTCAAGACACAATTTGGCAACGTAACGTTACGCTCATCGTTCCCCCCTTCTTCCTTCCTTTCCCTTTCTTTTATAGAAATTTGAGACTAACCTAATTTCCTAAATCATTAATTAATTAATATTTAATGACAAACCTCTAAACATTCTCCGCCGTCCAAGTGTCACTCATCCCTCTGATTCTCCAAAATTAATTTCTTTGTAATATTTAAAAGACTCAATTCCCTCACTCCCCCAAAAATCACTCCTTAAATTACTCCTTAAATTACTCCTTAATCACTCCTTAAATTACTCCTTAAATTTCTTTAATTTTATTATTTAATTCTCTCTTGTTATTTTTATTTTTTTAAACCCAAAAGATAAATGCGGTTTTTAATCTTTTCAATATATATATATATATATATATATATATATATATATATATATTAATTCTAGCTTTTATACTCCCACACTTTAATAAAATTTTATTTCTTCTTTATCATTTAAAGGCCATGGGTTTCACTTAATTTATTTCCCTCATTATTTTACCCCCTTTACTTTTAAGAAGACTTTAATTCACACCTAGGTGGGTTTTAGTTTACGCCCTAGGTTTATTTTTGTAGGACCTTTTCTTAGGGCTGGTTAATTTATCTTAGAGATGTTTTAATTCAGGTTTTGATTTGAGTAGGGCGACAATTTAATTAGGGGAGTCATTTTAAGAATTTTATCAGGCGTTAAGGTCTTAGGGTCATCTAGGTTGTCTCATCATCATCATCCATGCGACGTGCCCTTCAGGAACCCTCCTAGACATGGTTGTAGTCCTTGAACAACAGAAGCATCTAAGAAATTTCATGGAAGGAAAATATTCCATTGTAGACAACCTCTTTGAAGAGGTAGATGAAGCAAATTCATCTGTAAATAAAGTAGGTGTACATAACTTTAGACACCATGTAAAAAAAACCTTGTTTTATATTTATGTAAATATTATGGATAATATTTCCATTGTTGCCTCATTGACGGTGGTTCGGGCCCAAGTGTAATGTTGAATATTACTATGGAAGAGATAGGCTTGTCTTTTACAATTGAAAACACCAGAATCATTCTCTCTTATAATAGTATACAACAAATGACCATAGGTGAAATCAAGGACATGACCTTGGTTTTGTGCGCACACCTTGAAATAAGGACAACCCTTATTATTCAGGTAATCGATATGCTAGTGAGTAACTACTTGATAATCTTAGGAAGAGATTGGAAATACTTTATAGGTGGATACCTCTCACTAGATGGGACACACTTATTTGTTCCTTGGAACGTTAAAAACATCATAGTCCTAAGAGAGAGAAGAATTTTTCCTTACATAGAAAGTGTCCCACAACCTAATGTGAATTATATCGAGGAGGACCTAGGAGTGTATTCCATCTTTTCCAATGAGGAAAACACTACCTTCAAACAAATCAACTTAGACGATGGGTTGTGGCATATGCACTTTGATGGTTCATGCTCCAATGAAGGAAACAAAGATGGTATTATCTTATACTCTCATGTGGGTAAAATTCATAACTTTTCCTATAGTTTATAGTTCACTTGCACAAACGATGTCACTTAATTTGAAGCATTACTGTTAGGCATTGAAAATGCCTATAATTTGGGTTGTGGTCACCTTACATTTTTGGGGGATTCTAAACTTGTTGTAAACCTTGTACGTAAGATATACTCTCCTAGCAACAAGTTAATGAAACGCTACAACCAAACTATTTGGGATGCTATCTTGAACTTACAATCTTTCAACATCACTCATGTTAAAAGGGAATTGAACTCAATGGCTGACCATGTATTTTTTTTTGTAGCCTCTACTACTCGACAAATTTTTCCATAAAGACCTGATTGTACCTTTCAATCTATGTATCATCCACACGTCCATGAAAATATAGAGTCATGGAAAGTCTTCCCTAGTGATGAGAGCATCTGTGATTTCATTCAAAATGAACCTTATAATCCTAAGGAAATTATATCAATGGAAGATAACAAAATTCCTAAAGGCTTGAATCCTCTAGAAATTTCATTTTCATCGAGTGATGTAGGCAAAAAAGAGAAACATAAAAATGAGGATTCTCAAAGGAAAGTGGGTGAAACCAATTATTTTAACATTGGAACACCCAACTCTCCAAAGAATGTTAAAATAGGTGCCCAATGTTTTGATGAAGAAAAATTGAAGTTCGCTAAGCTGCTTGGTGAATTTCAAGATGTTTTCTTCTTATTATGAGGATCTTCGTGGTTTTGATCCTTCTCTTATACAACATGCCATTCCTATCAATGAGGGCATAAAACTAGTTAGGAAAAAGCAAAGATGCATTAACCCTGCACTGGAAGAAAGTATTCGAAAGGAGTTGGAAAAACTCTTGAAGGATGGGATCATTTGTTCGAGTAATTATTCCAAGTGGGTTTCCAATCTGGTTCTCGTTCGTAAAATAACTGGTCAATCAGATTATGCATATATTTTCATGCATTGAACCGGGCTAGTATAAATATCACATTCCTCTCCCTAATATGGAAATGATTTCGCAGCAAGTTGTAGGGTCACGGATGATGTCCTTACTTTATGGTTTTTTTGGTTACAATCAAATCAAGGTAGAAAGGGTAGATGAATATAAAACCACTTTTATTACTCGTTGGGGAAATTTTTCTTATGAACGTATGTCATTTGGCTTATCTAATGTAGGTGAAAATTTTCAAAGAGATATGAAAATAGCTTTTGATGATCTTTTTGGCAAGATTATTCAGATCTATCTTGATGACTTAAATGTGTACTCTAAAAAAAGATGAGATCATTTTGGTCATCTTAAAAGAGTTCTCATGCGATGCAAAAAATTTTGCATTTCTCTAAATCCTTCTAAGTTTATTTCCGGCATTACCAAGGGAAAGCTCCTTAGATGCATTGTCTTTGATTCAAGAATAAGCATTAATCCTAAAAGGATTGTTTCTATCCTAAATATTCCTACTCCCACTTCCAAGAAGGAGGTTCAAGATTTTATGGGTGTTATTAACTTTGTCCGTAGGTTTTTTCCTAATTTTGTTGTAATGGTCAAGCCAATTCATATTTTTCTTAAGAAAGATGGTTCCTTTTCTTGGACAAATGATGTCGAAAATGGTTTTGTAGGGATCAAGAAAGCAATCAGTTCCACATTGGTTTTGGTGAAGCTGGATTTTGAGAAAAAATTTATGATATATACTAATTCCACAAAGGAATCAACTTCTGCTATCCTCATGCAAAGTGATGACCAAGTTAACGGAAAACCAGTGGCTTACATGAGTCAAATATTGTCTGATGATGAGCTTAAATATTCTTTTTATTGAAAAACATGTTTTTTCTCTTGTAAAAGTTGTTAAAAAAATTCCCCACTTCATATTAGATAAGAACACATTGGTAAAAATCCCTTTACCCACTATCAAGTTTTTTCTCTCATAGACCTATCTTTCAGGGAATCTTTCACATTGGTTTTCCAAGATACAGGAGAATTATTTAACTACCCTAAATTCTAACACAATCAAAGTACGCGACTTAGACTTTCACTTACCTCAACATGATGAAACTAGTGAAGAAATTGATGAACAAGATTGTTCTCTATCCACATTATTCTACATTGATAATCAAATCCTTCCTGTGTCTGAACATCCTTGGTATAAAAATTTGGTTTACTATTTGCAAAATCAAAGATGTCCAGATAACTTAGACACTCAACAAAGAAGAAGGCCCTGTCTCGAATCTAGTAGATACATCATTATAGGAGACTTCTTGTTTAGAAGATTTTCCGATGGTATTTTTCTTTGTTGTGTAAAAATTGAGGAAGCAAAAAAATTGTTGCAAGAAACTAATGGTTCTTCAAATTCTGTTATTTTTCTGCTAAAACCATTTCTTTTAATATTATCAAAAAATGATATTATTGGCCTTCAATCTTTCGTGATTCTTATGTTTTTTCGAGATCTTGTGATAAGTTCCAAAAATTTGCTGGGAAAGAACGCCTTTCAACCATTCCTTTACAACCTGTCCTCCCAGACTTTCCTTTTACAAAATGGGGTTTGGACTTTATTGGTCCTATTAATCCTCTGTCTTCAGCAAGACAAGTCTTTATCTTGACATTCATATACTATTTTACAAAATGGGTTGAATTTGTCCTGCTTAAACATTCGATGGATGAGCAGGTGATTTCTTTCCTTGAAAATAATATTTTTTCCAGATTTAGTCTTCCTTTGGAAATTATTAGAGACAATGGTCCCGCTTTTATTTCTGCTAAGCTGACCTAATTTTTATATAATTTGGGAGTTAAACATTTTACCTCATCAACTTATAACCCCCAAGGAAATGGGCAAGCCGAGTCTAATAATAAGAATCTGGTAAGAATCATCAAAAGGATCATCGAATATAAGACTCATCAATGACACACTCTCCTCACTTACACCCTTTGGGAAGATGGAAATACCATCATGGTGAGCACTAGTTTCACTCCTTTCCAACTTGTTTATAGTCAATAATCTATTATTCCTACTAAGTTGGAACTTTCCTCCTTAAGGTTAATGCTATAGGTCAAAGAATTAAATTCTTCTAATGTTTCTCAAATAATGAATGCACTTTTGGATTTAGAGGAGCCAAGGACATTTTCCTTGGGTAATATAAAGAGAAGACAACATATTATTAAAAAATATTTCAACAAGAGTGTCAAAGCTGTCAAATTTAAAGACAATGAGAAGGTATTGTTGTGGGATTCAACTCATGCTGATAGATGAAGGAATTCAAAGTTCCAAAAATTATGGCTAGGTCCTTTTAAGATCTCTTTTTTCCTCGGTGCAAATTTTTATACTCTAAAGGACTTACAAGAGCAGTTGTTTTCCTACAACACTAATGTTTCCCACTTAAAACATTACGTGGAACCAACTTGTAGAGTTTAACGTTGTTTGGAATGTTTTTACTTTTACATTAGTAGTTTTTTATTTCTTCTTTCACATTAGTAATTTTCCATTTCTGCTATTACATTTTCTGTCATTTCATTTCTGCTTATTTCAGTTTTGTCGTTTCATTTCTATCATGACATTTCTTGCTTTTTGTTTTTTTGACTTCATTTTTTGTCAAAAAATAAAATGTTGGATCAATTTTTCCACATTGACGCTTCTGCAAAGTGTCGTGAATAAATAAAAATCAAGATTACATGGTTGTCATGATGTTCCCCCTGAATGCATCATTGAAATTGTTATTTTCTTTCATTGTTGTTTTATGAGATAGTTGGTTTTATCCCGCTTCTGATTTCCTTTTCTTCATCCATTTTGAGATTCAAAAGAGAAAGTTTGGAAAAAAAAAATTATCCTTGAAGTCAAGAACAATTTTTAGTTGAATGATTATGCTTACAGGGATAAACCCCCGCATACTTAACACTTTCCATAAGCTATTCTCAAATTCATGGCCATTTTTCCATTAAATCCGCTCACTTCCCCCTGTTTCATAATCATTCTGATTTTTATCTTCTTTATATGATGTTACTTGGTCTGGGAAACTAGACAATCTGAGTTCTTAATCTGTTGGAAACAAATTTCCTTATGGAGTCACTAGTTTGTTGATGATTAAAATCGTAACGATTAATTTAGCCCGCAAAGTATTGCTAAAGCCCTATTATTTAACTATGCTAATAATACAATACTAGTGGGTTGCACCCCCTTTTAGACTAGAGGTACAAGGATCGACATATCACACATTTTTTGTTGTTGTTTTGATGTTTCCTACACAGTCCTACATTTTTTATGATGCAGTCTTGGTTTCATTTGACATGGTAATAGGTGGATGATGCATTTTGTGGAATTATTTTTGCGATACAAAACACTTCTATGGTTATAAGGAGCATGTTATTTACACTTTCTATGATTTAACCTTGTCACTAATCTTTATGACAGATTACCTAGCCACATATATGCAAGAGATATTTGAATGGTAGCATAATCAAACAAAGAAAAAAACCTATGAAAAAAAATCCTAAAGTGTAACAAAGGGAAATAAGTTATGTGTTGAGCTATGATAAAGGATTATATGGAAGTTCGAATGGAAAAGTTAAAGGATATTAGTGTTAGTCCTAACTATTAAGTTATTGTTTGTTAGTGGACTATGCAAATTTCATTAGATTTGAATGGGGGCACATATAACATTTTAATATCTATTATGGCATGTAGTTATGGAAAGGGTTAATGTGTAGATGATATTGGGCGGTGCACTATGTAATGAATATCATATCATATTTCACAATGGTTTGGCATTGAATAGATAGTTTAATTTTTGGTGAATGTGATGCTTATCGGGTTGTCTCATACTTCCAATTGAATAGGCCAGGAGATGGAAGCGACATGCATTTACTTCACGTTAATCCATATTTCCCATATCGCCCATCACCCTAGCATTGTTCCATTGTTGCATTTTACACTATGTTGGTTGTGGATCTCTCCATTTTTAGGCTCTTGGAAGAAAGAAGGTTTGTCCAACTCACCATTTAAGCATTTTTCCACAGGTATGATTCTTTTTATCTCCATCCATGAGGTATTATCTGTTGTATGAAAAAATGATGGCTCAATGATGCTTGGATTCTGTGTGTTCTTGATAATTTTGACTGTGTAGATGTGTGTTATGGCTCTCTGTGATGATTGTGAAATTTTATTATTGCAAGAAAAGATATGAGTATTTTAAGTTTCACATTGGTTGTTTGCTCAGTCAGATATTATCATAATGGGTATATGTGGAATAACAAGTGAAGGGTGGTACAACATGTCTCTACATTGATGATGGAGAGTTGGGTTTTGTGTATTACTATCGGTTATTTAGTTCCCTCACAATAATGATTGTAACCCTTACCCATTCACAGATGAATTTCTAACATATTCTATGTTATTTCTTCAAACCCTGAGTCATGGTCGTTGGCCCATTCTTACTATCGTTTCACCGAAGTATCTGAAGATCCAATCTTGGGTGGCCCTAAAATCAATACATGCATGTATTCTTATGGATTGATACAATTTTATATTGGTGTTATGCTGAAAGGATGTGTGTGTCCTTACTGGTGTTGTTATCAATTTGCTCGGCTCTTAAGTATTGGAAAGGGATGTTATATCTATGTGTTTGTTTTGATTATTTTCAATGTTAAATTAACCCTCGCCTCTCCTATGCAAGTGTTAAACACACCATGTGCATTGGTTATTTTTCCCTACCTGTATTTTCTCTCCTCGGTGGTTAACTATTGGTTCTATTTCCTAGACTTGGAATAATAAGTAAGATTGTGTGGCTCACTGTTGTGTCTTTTTAGAAAGGTATTTTTGGCTATGGTTGATAAGTATTGAAAGACCTTCAACTCTTTTTGTTCATGTTTAAGGATGAACTAGCTCTTGTTGCTTCCCTGCATTTGATTTTTGACAGAGTCTGACGTAGAATCCTTGTCTTTGCTCACCTCGGGCACCTTATGGAACTATCTAGTATTGGGTATTAGTGAAATGGTTATGGAGGAATTTAAAACACATTCTCTCTTGTTGAGTTTTTGTCTCATCCTTGTATACTAAAATTGTTGGAAAAATAATTCAATGGGAACTTGCATATAGTCAAGGGTTGTCCTCCTTTCATTATGTTTTCGCTCACCATTTTTTTACCAGTGTGGTCTTGATTGCAAATGGAAACACCTATGTGGTTTTGCTAAGCCTGATAAAAGTTTTGCCATGTTTTAAAATGATGTTTGGGTGTTGTTTGGTTTTGTTTGCTTCATATATTATATTGGAATCATCGCTCAGAATACAAATGGTTTTAAAAGAAAGTTATAACCATAGATATAAGGCTTGGGGTTTATGTTTGGTCGATTGTTCTTCCATTTCAAGATCTTGTCAATTGATATGATGAAGACTCTGTATATTCGACCATATTTTGAAGTTTGTTCGTGTATGAAAAGAGACCTATGTATATTTTAATTAGGCTTCATTGTTAATTGGTAAACAATGGATGTTGATTTTTATCAGGATGCAATATGGATTATCAGGGATAGATGTCAACCTTATTGCTGTGCATTTTTTTTTATTATTTAAAAAAGAAAACAAAAGAAAGGATCAACGCTTTGTTAAACAAGACTATTGAATGGAATTTTTTTTTATATAAATTATGATTACACAGACTGTTATGAATTAAAGAATTATGGGAAATTTAATTATTGGAACAACAAGCAGTTTGGTATACAATCGAGAAAAAATGAATGTTGGTTCTGTTTGGATCGATTTTAATACAGAGTTATGATTATTGATTATTTAATTTTTTTTATGAATAGTATCCATTAAATTCTCTATCATTCTCTCACTTTTTCTCATTATGAATCCCCTCACAATCCCAGATTCACTTTGCATTCCATGTCCTTAAAATTAAATTAAAATTAAATAGAAACTCTGCATTACAACAATTAAAAGATGACACAGTGATGGGTCACAATTGATATGATTTTGTTATTGTAACAGAGTTGATTGTTTAATGATTTGCTAAGTATTAATCATGTTATTACTCCCTTTCATCTCATCACTTTTCCTCTCAATACAACCTCCTCATATATCCCAAAACCCTTATTCACCCCCTGCTCACTGACAAATATTAAATGAATTTTATGGATTGGATTGCATGGGTCTAATGTGATGATTGAGCCAAACTTTGTTTCATATTAAAGAGATGGCATTCATGTTTTGTTTAATAAGATAGTTTGTAATAAACACTACATATAGTATGATCTTCTTTGGTATAGGAAGCCATGACCAAAATAATAGGGGTGGAGGGAGTTGGAACTGAGGGCCTAGAAGGCCAAGATTCTCTATACATTTTGATGCAGATCCATAAGATTTAAACCATCTCTTCCAAGAGAGATTTTTCAATTGGATTGAACAAAGGATAGTCCAACCTAGGCCAAAAATTCCTCCCTTCCAACCCCATCATCTCCCTGGTATCCCTGTTCCCCTTCATGTTTCATTACAACCTGAAGTGCTTGAGAATGATGGATGGCAAGAGATTGTTCACCCGACAATATTCCAACATTATGGGTGGCCCAACTTGTCTCTACCTACTCCTTCTCCACTGGTTAACCAAAATGTCCAAATTTCCACTACACACTCACATGTACAATCTTTTGACGCAAGAAAAAGACTCAAAACTGAAGCCCACCATATGCATGATAAAGGAAAAGTTGTTCCTGCCCCTTCCTCTCCCTCAAGTGATTCAACCAATTCCATTTCATTCTACGTTCACTTGAAAGATGAATACTCTCATTTTATTAGTGATATCAATCCTAAAGGATCCACATAGCCTAAGGCTAATTCAGAAAATTCAAAGGGAGACAACAACAACAAAGGGAAAATTACCTCCCAAAGTGGCATATATGGTTTTTGAGTATATTTCATTATTTATTGTTGAGAACAATTGATTGCTGAAGTTTTTGGACAACATACTATTTTTGGATATTTTGGGTATTATATGTTTGGATATGGTTTAAAATATCATTGATATTTAATTTTCAAATTATGAGAATGATGATGGGAGCCACAAGGAGGGATGTCTTTGATTGATTTACTAGTTATGTTTATTTTTGTTAAGAAAATAAAGGGAGTCACAAGGGGTCCCACCTACTAGTTATTATTTATTAAAGACCCTTATTATTATTATAATAATTCTTCCCCTAAACTAAAAGTTAGTTGAGTTTTAGTTAACTTAACTAAAAGAGGTAGTTGAACTACTTCAACTAATTTGGAATGCTTAAAGGAAATGTGAGAAGGAAGAACATGAGAGAATAGAAGGACAAAGCATACTAAGGTATGCTCTTGAGTTTTATTGAGATAGTTTCGTTTTCATTCATTCTTTAATTCATTAAAATACTAATTCTCTTTTATGACAACAAGGTCCTATGGTAGACAACAAGATTCACGATTTAATTACATCATTCAGACACTTGTTTTAAGAGGTGTTGATCTATCTTTGATAGTCTGTGTAGACTTGTCTGTTTATGAATTAACTTTCATGACTTAAAAGTATGCAAAGTCGAGTGGGCATCAATATGTGGCAAGTTGATCCATCTTTTAGAGTTTAGTTTTTTTTACTTTCTGTCAGAAGTCCTTTTGTATGGTTTTCATCGGGGACATTTAATTTTGACTTTGGTCCAAACTCCCTCAAGGATTTTTGTAAAGAGAACATTTTTTTTATTTCTTGCAATGAAATAAGCGATTGCTATTATGTATCATCTTTGTTCATATGTGACTTGGTATTTTTTCTTTTGTCTCCACATTTATTTTTGCATCTGTTCTATTCACAAAATTATATAAAAATGTTGAATTTTATAACAATCTTCTATTTTAAAAAAGTTAGCCTAAGCCCTTGTAACTAATACTTGTTGATTAGGAAACAAATTTTGAGGCTATAAACATAGGGTGATATTCCCATATATCTTTCCTTAGCCAAGAAAAATCTGAAAATGATTGAGTATGATTATTTCATATCGTTTCCTCAACAGTCACCAAGCCAAGGTAGTGTCCTTCAGTTGTTTCAACTGAAGGCAAAGAGGTCTCATCAGGAGCCAACTTTCTCACATCCATGGACTTTTGTGGATGACGCTGCTTACTAACTGGTCACCAAGACAGAGCAGTGAATTTTAGTTAGTCACCAAAATGTTATAAGAACAAAACTTAATAATTACAGTAATTATCCATCACATGTGCTTAAACTATTAGATGGGATCAAGGCGATTGGACATGTTTAAAGGAAACCCTGTCAATGCAATGAATTCTTGGTGGCAGCAATGGCCCTGCATGTGGTATTGAAGTCCTTTTCTTAAAATTGTCATGAACCATTGGAAATAATAGTTCAAATATTAATTCTTTACAAGATATTTCCCCTCAATTCATGAGCTATGGTAACATCAATCTATATATGTCTGTAGAGCTAATATCAATACTATATAGAACAAATATGGGATTCTTAAGAAAATTTGAAGATCTAACATCTTGGTACCTCTACTATAATTCCTCATAATGATATGTTCTGAATCAATGCGGAGATAATGGCTCCACCAAGTGATTCTCCATTTGTTGGCTTCCCGCAACAACCCCCTTATTTTTCTTTAATCAAAATCTATGGTCCCTCTAAATTTTACATGGATTCTTCATTTGTTTCCCTTTGACTTGATTAGATTGGTATTGGCTTTCTTTGTTTCAAGGTTGGTTTAAGTTTATGTTATTTTCTTTTGTTTGGTTTGAATTTCATTAAATTCAAATGCCATTTCATTTTGCTTTCTACAGAGTTTTGATCTGGATGGATGAGCTTCAAAATTATGGAGTTTGTTATTACCTTTTCCTTATTGAATTTATCTTCTATGATAATGGCTTAAAGACATAGATTAATAACAATGATCTTATAGGAAGAAAGCTTATTGCGACACATATTTTCAATGGCATTTGTTCACATTTAATCAAATTTGAATGAAGGAGAGATGAGCATAGAAGTTTTAATTTAAACGAAAACATTAGTTTCTATCAATTGTTTACTTTTGTTTAAATTATAATTATGCTTTCATCTTTTTCTCATTAGCAAGTTTGACTATTCTGAATAATGGGTTCAATACTTCATCAAATAATATCTTGGTTGGTTTCTCATTTTCACAAAATCATTTGGTAGGTTTAATTAATTAAATTATTTTGTTATTTTTCATCTCATTTCAAAATAAAAAAATAATTATCTATGATTTGTTTGATTCTGTGGAAACCCAAAATTAATAGTTTTCTCCTCTCCATCAACTTGAAGCTTCTAGAATTTTAAGATCATATTTGAATTGAAAATATAACCAATATTTGTTTACAACTTATAGTTAGCTTTTAGTTATGTCTAAAAACCCGTATGCAAAATGGACCCATTTAGCTTAATCGAGAGATTTTTGGTGGGTGGAATATTTGGGAGAATGGACCAATAATTTCGAAGAAGAATATCAAATTATGGATTGCTTAATGGATTTTGTCCTATGAGTAAAAGGGTATTGTTTTCATTATAATATCTTTGATTATGGTTCATATTCTTTGAATAATTTATTTTGCATTGATTTAAATTAGATTTAGTATGTTTTATCAATACATGGTTAATTCTTATCTTTTATGTATTAATTTTGTCAATATTTAACAATCTATTATCCCAATTATCTTGGTCTTGGTGATTTGATTATTTTGATACAAATCTTGTATTATATTAATTGTATTCATGTAATTCATATTTTTAAAGATATGACTGTTCAATTGAGATTTTTCTTATTTTCGATTAGTCTATTATATCTTCACTAAGAATCATGATTTGAAAGTTTTTATTTCTTCATTTTAAATAAGATTTGAATTGTCATTCAAAGTGATTTTCATTCTGACATTGTCACAATGTTAGAATTACACAACCTTATGCTATAGAGTTCTCTAAACAAACAAGTTGTTGGAGCAATGTTATAAATGAAGGCACAACCAAAAGTTCTCTTTAAATACTAGCAAGTTATAGCTTAATGATTTTCTATTTGTTTTGATTTATGTTTTGTGAATGTAAATTAATATTTAAGCTTAAATACTTTGTTTATTTAAGTTAAAACATTAATTTTTTTTTGTTTGTTAATTTGGGCGAGACCTGTTGGCTACGCGATTAACCTGTGGCTTGAGAAACCATGACTCAGGGGCATCTAAGCCGTCAAAATCACCCAGGGATCGCACCTGGACTGAGCCACACCAACCCTTAACATGGTTGGATTTTTTGTCCCCGTAGGTTTTGAACCGGTGACTTTAACATCACGGAGTGGCTTAACAACACACTCCGTCACCGACTATCCTACACCTTGGGGACTAAGTTAAAACATTATTATTTACATTCATTTATTTTATTTTTTTAGTTAAAATTAGATTAGTAGTATTTTCTAGATCTATTTAATTTTTCCTAAGATTCGGTTCTCTTGTACAACCTTAGTTTACAAGGTTTCTCATAAATATTGCACTTGTTTATTTGTATATGTTGTATACAAAAGTGAGAATACTAAATGCATATAGTAAATCTTCGTTAATGCATAGATAGTTATTTTATTTTTGTAGTTTAGATTAGATCCTTTTATTGGCTAGCATAGTCGTTAAACCTGTTAGGCGTAGTTATTCCAAATGGCTTGGGTTATTTAGACAACCTCGGACCAGACTATTCCCTTCTAGTTGACGATGTGTCATAATTCCTGCCAACATGCTTCCCACTTTACAAGGCTTGATCTCCCTAACTGTGAGGAGCCACGTGGTGTTCCACATATCATCAGAAATAACACGATGAATACTATCCATCTATGAGTGTATTTCTTATATTTAGATTTTAATTCATGTCGATATTCCTCAATCAACTTCGGGTCCCATAATCGCACCTACGGGGCTACATGTTGAATACATAAAATGTACCCAACTAACTCATTATCAATATTGATCATATAGATGATAACCAATTTTCCAATGATCTCATCCATATCTCTCAATATTTTTGGACTTCTCCAAGGTTTGACATCAATCTCTAAGATTGACATTAATCTCTAAGATCACACTCCAAGGGTTGAAATAAATGACAACCAATTGTCCAAACCAAATATCCAACACATATGAATCTACATGAAGTCTTAGAAGAAAAAAAAGAACAAAAAGATCATGTATTTGCTCATTAAATAATCGAATATGAACATAGACAGGAATATTTCAATCATGATTTTGAGAATAAGCATATTTATGAACCTATAAGTAATTATTTTTCAAATTTTAAACCTATCTATGATCATTATGATGATTCATACATTGTTGATTCATTTAAGGATATAATATTATCATCTAGTTATGTTAATGAAAATGTTGTCCCTAACCTTTCTGAAGATCAAACTGTTAACAAACTGAGACACAATTCTTCTTTGTCATTTTCATAATCCTATAATGTCTCTCCTAATTATGTTTATTTTGATATATTTAATGAAAATGATTTTCCAATATCATCCAATATATTTCATATTAAAGAAAATTTAAATCCACATTCATTTCAAAATGATTTAAATCATAGCTATTGTTCATAAATTTTAGTTCATAAAGTTTGTGATCAGGATAAACAACCAATACAAACTTGTTTGTTTGATGTAAGAATTGATGAACATAATATTTCTCTATAATCGTCTTTAGAAATTTTGTACAATCAAACTAGGTATGATGAATGAGATGATGATATTGATTTCCTTAGGCAAGAAGATACATCTCTCTTTCATCATTTCCAATCTATGTTGTGATGAAAAGCTACCTGAAAAGCAAATTGATAGTCAACAATCGATTGAAGTTTTTGAACAAGAAGATAAGTGTAAGTTTACTCATGAAAATTCAAAGGGTTTGATACATAATACTGAGTTTTATGATGTTGATTTATCCTTGTCTTGTCTTCATAAACTTAATGAAGATTAGAATTATTTGGCAGGTGTTGAACAACTTATTAGTATTGGTATAGTACTTATACTTTCTCATTATTATAACATACCATATGATAAGGACCATATACCCCAACACTTACAAGCTAGTGATTATATAAAGGATAATCTTGAAAAATTTTGTTGGGAGAGCCTAAGTGGGTGTTAAGAACCAAACATCAATATAGCATAGAAAAACCTTAGGAAAAGCACTCAACGCCTTGAAAAAGAGATAATTTCAGATAATAAGCCTCTTCGAGGGGGCAACCTCCTTTTACCCCACTTAAATGTTCAAGTACAAGATGATTCAAAATGAAAATGTCTCCTTGGTATATATAGGAGACT